>VWPU01012281.1:0-171291 GCA_013398955.1 Callaeas wilsoni
CGCGCCCCGCCCGGGCTCTGTGCACCCAGCCCTGCCCCGTTCGCCCCCGCCCCGGGCACTGCCCCGCAGGCGGGTCCCCCCCGCCCCGAGCAACGAGGGACCTCGCGGCTCCTTCCCATCCTCCGCGCGGGTCTGTCGCTGCCATTCCTGCCCGGGTACCGCGTTCCCCTTCGGGGCCACCTCCCGGAGGCACGGCAACGTATGGGAATCTCCAGTTATGTTTAATATAATAATAATAATAGCAGCTGTGATTTTTTTTTTCTAAGCACACTGTTGACTTTGGGGGAGCGTGACAGGAGAGCAGACCACAAATTCAAAAAAGGGAATGAATAACTGCAGCCCCTAAATTGGCAGGGTTTCTCAGCCAGACTTTTGAAGGCCTGGATTTTGAAACGCTGTCTTCTGGATAGCTACAGCATAATTTCATCTTCCCTAAACTCAAACCCAAGCTGTTCGGCTTCACGGGAGCTGACCACTGGCAAGGCAGGGACAGGTGGCAAAGGCAGAGGCAGGAACACTGTTCACATGCTCTCCTCCCCAGATAGTCTAAATCTGGACAATCAGGCCAGGCAACATGTACGTAGCACCACCTTGTCCTCTTTAACTTCAAAAAAGGTGTCATATTGGCAAGGTTGCCAGACCTGGCCAGATCTCTCGAGGAGGAGCCCCACAAATTAGGCATCAGCACTTTAAAGATGCAAAGGCTTTTTGGTCCTGCCCACAGTAACAGCGCAGCAGTGGCCGGACAGGAGCTCCTGGCAGTTTGGATTCCAGGACAGAGGTTTAAAAGCCTTCCAGCTTGGGAAGGGGGAGGATTTTGATAGGGAGAGGTTGCTTCTCTGAAATACTCCGTGCTCTCCTTTTTAGGAGGGGTTTTCTTCTGCTGATGAACAGAATTGCCTCCACCTTTTGTTTCTGCTGTGTAAAGGAAACGTTTTGGAGTAACAGAGATTCAGACTCCCGAGTACTCCAGGAGCACTGAGACTGCCATCTAAACTCATGTGGTCACATCCAGGCAAACCCTGAGTTTCAGACAGGAGCAGTGATGGAACATTCGGGATTTGATGCACTGACTCCAGCTCAAGCTGGTTCACAGAAACATTTAGTTTTTCAAAGAGGTAGAAAAACACTATCATTTTCCCAACTTGTGTTGGAACTCAGCAGTAAAACCCACTCCTGAATCCAGAAAATTGGACTTGCAAAAACATCAGACCCTGACCTGATATGTTCAACATAGAAATGAATATGCGCAATGATTTAATACTTCAATAAATTATTAAGAAATACTTCAGTATTCCCTCTCTAGCTTCTGTGCCACGTGCAGACTAGATCTATGCTTTGCACACTGTTCAGGACATGGTCTGGTTTTGCATCCTGTATTTCAGCTGCACCTGCCACACAGTTTAATCCAGATTTGCGTGGGCTATTACAGTCAAAATCACAGTTACTGACCCGTCATCCCGAAGTTTCCAATTTACAACCTCCAAGTGTGTTTCAGCAGTGGTAAGTGGATAATCTCTAGTGTATACATGGGAAACAGAGCGACAATAGGATAAACAGCTTGTCCTTTGCTGGCAGAGTCAGCAGCGGATAGTAAACACTCTGCATTGTGTAGAATTTGGCTTTCCAAACTCTTGAAAGACAAATTCTGTTCTCTGTTACATCCCTACTTTCTTTCCCAAAGGACCTGGGTTAGCATCTGTCTAACAGCTACATTTAAACTCCAGATATGAGCCCACAGGGTCCAGATTTTTGGTTCCTACTCCAACAGGATAGCCAGGGTCTATGAGGCAACATTGCCATTGCCAGATATCCTTTATAATATGGGATTTTTCTGCGTTATGCAATCTGATCCTCTGTTCTGTAAGAAAAGCTCAGGGACACAACTGTGTATTGCCACGGCTATCAAGTGCTTTTCCAAATGCCTGGCATCCAGCAGCTGGCTGCTCTACAATTGCAAATGCATGGCATATATGCAGCAGCCCCAGTGCTGGATGCTCCAGCCTGTTGTGCTTGAGCCGTTGTATGTGAACAGAGCAACTCCCCATCACAGGCACAGCGACCCGACACATTCGGAACAGCAGGAGCGATTTATTTCCTTGAGATGTGGCTCTCCAAAATGCTTGCAATTGTTTTGTTTTGATACCAATAACAATCCTTACAATTGTTTTGTTTGATACCAATAACCTTCAGAGCAAAATTTGATCTTGTGGTCTTACAGTAGGAGCAGATCTCTAGATGTCAAGCAATTACTTTCAAATGTGGCTGTTTGGGTTTGTTAACAGTAAAGCCTTGCCTGATATGTCCTTGTTTGTAAAGAACAGTCCTGTACTGCTGAGATGAATGTTTTGGTTTAGTTCTAAGAAGTTGCTTTGTTTTGCTATTTCAAATGTTTTTGACTGTGTAGTACTTGTTGCCGCAATGTCTGCAGTCCATACATGGATAGGTTGGCTAGTAGCAAGCTGGTTGGAAACAGTCTTAAATGTAAAGGGGCATAATCACGGAATAAGTCAAGATACATGGCACAAAAAAGTGTTGATTCACTCCTGTGTGCTGCTAGATTAACTCTGCCACCTCCCAACTAAACCCCTTTTCCTGGGACACATATGTATACAGATGTATCAGCAGCTTCCTTTTACTGCCAACCCTAAAAATGCTGCAAGTTTAATTTCCAAGCTCTGCATAGGGGAGTCACATGCAGAACCTGTATAAACAATGTGTTATAAAGACCTTACATGGCAAAAATTTTCAAAATCAATGCTGTCCCAAAAGGGAGGGAAGCAAATCAGTGGAATCATCTTCCAGCTGGTATTCTGTTGAGATTGACAGGGAAGACAGCATTGCTACGTACATTATCGTTCACATTTTCTGCAGCAGGTGCTGCTACACTGTGGCCTGTTTGAAACACTGTCTAACCTGCAGCACTAAGCACCCTGCAGCACTAAGCCCACAAATGTGGGCTTGAGTTTTGAGTTCAAGCCATCCCCAGCAGAGCAGCTTGTGATATGTCAGTGTAGGTTCTCAGAATCAGCCTAACATTGCACTGAAAGCACCATAATCTACGCAGGACCTGGTGAAATTCCTCACAATACCTGAAGTACCGACAGGGTTGCAGCAAAACAGGCAGCACCACTGCTGTTCTCCCACGTCTTTTAGTGGAGAAGCCATGTAGGAGGAGGCTGTCTAAGTTGTTCTTATGGCTGATTTATTTGCAAATGCAGGTGGATGCTAGAGAAGATGTGATTTTAACTCTTCCCTGACTGATCGTTTCTCAGGAAAAATGTAAACCTTTGCAGTCAGTAACTGCTGCATGGACGTACTTCTTTCCTTACTCCTTCAGGTACGCCAAGTTTGGCCTTTCCCAGCCTCTGCTTTCATGCAGTTCCTTGATGAAAAGGGGCAGTAATCCACACTGTCCTAGCAAAGCACATCTCCTCTGTGCAGCCCGAGTGACCACAGGAATTAGCAAGGATACTCCTCTCCTCCTCTTGGCAATTTACAGCGAAGCACCTCTGCTTCTGCATTCCTGAGGGGCAGCTGAGATTCCAGCATGCCTAAGGGAGCACAGCTCTGCACAGAATTCCCTATGAAGGGCAGTCAGTGTCCCAGGACACAAGCTTCAACTTTAGGCAGATTGGCACGAGTACCTGGCTTGGTACGTGAATGATAGTCAGCAGAATAAATCTGTCCATTTAAACCTGAAGCCCTTTCATGGAATTAGTCCAGATCCACAGTTTTGTAATTACTAGTTCAGTTTTGCCCCCCATGGCTAAACATGTAAATGCTGGAGTAAATGGTATCTATAGTCTTGACAAATCAGTTGCTGAGTACGAGGTTAGAAGATGCTGTTGGCATACTATTAAAGAGAGACAAATAAGGGGAAGAGGTAATTAAGAGTGAGCAAATGATAACAGCTAATGCACATCCTGACTTCAGAGGTTTGCTCTTATTCCAGCTTCTTAAACACTGAACTCCTCAGCTAATGATGTATAGAGTTGCTTGATGCCAGATGTCATTGTTTCAGAAAGAGGAGAAAAGACTACACTTAACATTGATAAAAGCACAAGAAGTAATTGTTGCACTCACCACAAGTCATGGAAAGCCACGTTGTTTTCAAAAGCCCAAGAAATAAGGAAACAGCAGCATGGATATTTGCGGAGTTTTTGATCCAGAGCAAATAAGAACCTGCAAGTGAGAGCAAAGGGTTGTTCAGCTGATACTAATATGGACAGGAGAGGGAAACAGCACAGGGACAAGGTTAAAACTATTCCAAAATCCTTTCCCAGCTGTCTCCATGGGGCACTTACCTGCATGTTTCAGGGCCTTTGCTGGCTTGACATTAGAGAGTCCACAAAGTGTACATTTAGAGAAGCATACAGGTTCTTTGCCCGAACTTCGTCAAGGCAAAGGCTTGATCTGAGTCCACAACTGGAATCAACTCCTTCAGCACTATCATTCTGTACTATACATCTTTTCTAGACAGTCTATGAAGTACATGCACTCCATCTCAAACTGGCAAGTCTCACAATCACTCTGGGTGATATTCACATTACAGAAGCCTTGGGCATGACTGGAAGCCTATTTTGGAACTGTAATTGGGATTTCCCTGTTGACTTAACCATTTTTTTTTCTTTTTTGTGATTAATACAGAGATGCAAAGTCCAATACAGAACTGCAAAATTATCCAGCTCTGTAAAGACCTAGCCTCATTGCCAAAGGGCTGATGGGTGGCTTGTAAATTGGAGTACAGTCCCACAATCACTTTGGAGGCTGCTGGGACAGCTGAAGACAGAGTTTTCTTCCAGCTTTTACCTGTACCTGTGCTCAAGGTATACCTTGTGTGGCAAAAAATAAAAATGTGAGCATTCAGTCAGTCAATTTAACTCAAGCCCAAGTCACCTGCCATTGAATCATTTATCTTTGGGATCCAAATGATACTTCTGCACGATGTGAGGGTGAAATAGCTGAGGTCAGCATCATAACAAGTCACACAGGATTGCACTCAGTTACCTAATGTAGTCACACCTCACTATTACTTTAATTTAAAACATGGTTACTGCACAACAGGAATCAGCACTTGTTTCAGAGTTCAGTACAGGAGATACTCAACCTTGACCCATATTGAACATGAGATGGGTTTTTTTCATTTAGTTGGACAATGATTTAGGATTGTCATCATATTAAGTGCTTCTCCTGTGCTGAGCACAGAGATTAATACTGTTCCCCCAGCATTTTACAGTGGAGGGATATGTACTTGTGGTATATATACACTCATGGTAGTTCCATCTTGTAGGTGAGCACCTGTGAAACAAAGGAGCTGAGTGACATGCCCAAGGACATGCCAGAAATCTGTGACATAGGAGGAATGAACCCCAGTTTCCTAAAAACTGAGCCCTTAAAACTGTTGATTTCCCAGCGCCTTGCTCTTTGATTGGGACCTGTAAGTGCTTCTACAAAGTAAATACATTTTTCTTATTATTAAATTCAGAAGAAGACCTAAAGGTGAATTGATTAGATCATATAAGTACCTTTATCCTGAGAACACAGGGGTTTTTAAAGGGCTTCTTAATCTAGTGGAAAAAGACATATTACAAGAGCCAATGTCCGGAATTTAAAGCCAGAAAATTCAAAGTAGAAGCAAGGTGCAGAATTGAGAGTTTTCTAAGTGTAAGGATGATTAAATACTGGAAGGACTATCCAGGAATTATTTGCCTTTTGAATTCCTCACATCAAGACTAGATGTCTCTCTGGAAGATCCAATTTTGTCAAACACAAGTTACTGGGCTCAATACAAGGGTAACTGGATGAAATGTCTGGTTTTTGCTAAGCAGGAGGTCGGATTAGATCATCTTATCATCCTTTACAATCTTAAATTCTATGAATCTATGAATAGTAATGACCATCATTGTACGTTACAGCTTGTAAAACAGCAAAGAGCACGCTGCAACATAGCTGGGAGACAGAATAAAGAAGCACGTTATAAAAAAAGCACTTTGCTCTGGAACTAAACCTGTGACTGGTAATTATTTAAACTTCATCCATGTGTTTCCAAATTTTTCCCCCAAACAATATTTTAATTAGATTTCAATTGTAGGGAAAAAATAATAATCTGATCATCAAATAGGCCCTACTGCACTCGGAACAGCATCACCAACATTCCTGCCTAATGTTTAAAAGCCCAATTGATACAGAAATAGCTGCTAATTTGCAGGAATTATACACAGGAAATCTGTAAAAGAAGGCTTTTCTATAAAAGGTTTTATAGGCCTGAGCCTGGGATTCCTCTATTATATTTGAGTAGCTATAAAAACTTTTGTGCTAGATCATAACAATCTGTAGTTGTGAATGCAACAGATTTTACAGAAAATCTGTTTTAGCAATGTCTCAGGGAGTTTTTCAAATAAAGACATTGGCACTGCTCTGTGCTTCTTTGCCCATAAAGCCAAATTCTTTTACTGCCACACTGCAGCCTTCATCCTAAACTTCCACATCGGTTTAAAGACCCACTCAGAAATCAGGACTTGTGTCTCCTCCCTTGGGGTTGTGAATGTGATACTTGTTTGCCAGATATGGGTCTGAAAAAAAATCCATGGAGAGGGATCTGGAGGCCTCCAGTCTGCATATTTGCCTAACGTTCATCTCCACACCATAATGTCTGAGCATCTCACAGTCTTTAACAGATTTATCTTCCCACCACTTCCGAGACAACATGAAGTGTAATTCCCACGTTACAGTTAGGAAACTGAGATGTGGGGCACCTAATGTGATTTTCCTAACATCAAACATTTGTAGCAAAGGAGGGGCTGAACAAAGGTCTTGCAATTCTGAAGAGGAGTGCCTCATATTCCAGATTGTCTTCCCCCTTCTGCATTTGGCTGGAATGAAAATGATTGAAAGAAAAGCAACAGAAAAAATCAAGTTAGATGAGCAAATTTTCCCTACAAACTGCTGCTTTTTTGATGGGGGGAAGGTAAGGATGGTATGCTTCATGAACTTCTGAAAATTTCTAATATCTTTCTTAAGAATTTCAGTCATTGATTGTGCGTGTGAATTTTGGAAGGAAACACACACAGAGACACACGCACACACAAGTCCTTCTTTTGGAACAAGAGCTAAAACTATAAAAGCAACAAAATGTGGAAAGCAGGCCTGCAGCAGTGTGGGCTGATATTCTGCCTTTAAATCATTCTGGCACTTGTTTTTTTCCCCTCGAGGTAGAAGTGGTAAGCATCAAGGCAGAACTGCAGTAGCCCTAAATCAGAACATGCCTCTGTTCCCCGGTTTACAAAGCAGACTCTTTGCATTCCCAAACAGAGGTCTTGGTGGTTCTCTCCACTGCTACAAAGACAGTTTCTGCACAGCTGTTCCCTATGTACAAGCCAGCTTGCTTTCTTTCTCACCATGCATATTTTAGTACCAGTGACACATTCTAACATGGCCGTGGCTGCCTTTTCTGGCCACATGCAGGTGGCCCCTAAACATCCAGTGTTTGAATGATCTAAATCTATCATGCTACTTATTGTGTAGAAGTCAAAGCAGTATAATCCTCTTGATATTGTGATATAAACTAAACTTTGTGAATTCTTTTCTATTTTAAGATACCTTTTTCTTATTTTTTCTTTTTCCTCTGCAGGTGTATCCTCACCCTCTGCATCCTCCATCTAATTACTCATTTTTCTTTCTCTTTTCTCACCTCCATCCAATTACTTGTCTTTCTCTTTTCTCACCTGCCCTGTTGAGCTCTTTAGTCCAAAGATGAGGTGACTGTGCTGTCTTTCCTGAAATCCCCATGATCTTTCCTGCAGTCTCCCTGATTCTACCAAGCCAAATTCTCTCTCCTTTTTTCTCTCTCCTCCCCGGTGTTCCATCTCTCCCCTCCTCTCTGTTCCTGCATCTGAAATACTCCCTTAAAGCAAGAGTCTCTGTCTCTTGTGTCATTTTGATCTTCTCAGCACTACCAATCAGGCTATTCCAAAATGACAGGAAAATATCTCTGGCCTGTTAATCCCAGTTAGCATTTGAGCAAAAGCAGGCAGCTGCAGCAAACACTGAAAAATCAAAAAGAGATCGAGGAGCACCCTACTTCCAAGCTAAAGGATGGTGAATCAGAGTGTGTGCAGCTACAACATATTGCCATGATGTTCCATGCTAATATTCCAAGGAGAACACTGAAAACCGGTCAGATCACCTCTGAAGCACACCTTGTGATGTGGGCTAAGCAAGGAGCCCTCAGAGAGGCGGTTCCCAGAAGACGTGTCCTCTGAAGGAGATGCTGGACGTTATTACAGCTGGAGGAGATACACTGCACATGTCTGTAATGCAATTCCATGCATCTCCCAAGGTTAATTCTTCCATGGGCTGTGGGTGGCTGTGACATTTTTCCAGAAGACAGGCATCTGCCACAGCTCCTGGAATTACGGCCAAGGTAGCTCATGATTCATGCATGCCCATAGGCTTAATGCAGCAAGTGCTTGGCAGGACAGAAGTGTCAAGTGTAGCAAAGAGGGCAGTGTGAACAGTGGTGGATCAGGCCCTCCTCCTGTGTCCTGAGCAAGGGGGGCATAGAGGAGAAATTAAAAGAAAAGGCCAAATACAGGTTATCAACACACAGTGGTGAATGTATTCCATGTTTAACCACCCCAGCTGCTTTTCTTGTTCCCTAAACACATTCCACCTTTTGCTGGGTGTCACCCCATTGCTGAAAGCAAAGCACCCGAGTGATATTCACTGAAAAACAAGCACAGCCCAATCACATCTTCCCTCTCCAATGCTCCTGCCACCCACAACGAGCCCTAACATGGTCTATGCATCAAATTGACGGGAAAGCCTGTGTGCTGGACACAGGCAAAATTAAATAATGATGCTGGCAATGAAAGGAAAGGTCATGGACGTGGAAAAATTGGAAACAAAAAATAAGCATTCATGTGAGAATATATTTACTACTTTCCTTTAGACAGCTAATTATTTTCTTTCTTGATATCTCCCACCTTGACAAAAAGTCTCTGGCCAGATTCCCTACAGATTAGTGAAAGCTGTAGGGTTTTCTCTTTTAGTAGCATCTTTTTTGCAGAATGTTTTCCTGTGCCATGTGCCAGATCATTCCTGCAATAGGGCAGCAATATCGTGTCCTGCCTGGGGTTCAGGGAAACAGAGTGGAGTTTTCAGTGTGATTGACATATTTTGGCCTTCAAACCAGCCTGAGCTCCCTTTGCCTTGTAGTGCAATAGAGGGGAGAAAGGCAGGATTTGAAAAAGAGAAAGGATCTCAATTTCCATTCCATCTTTGATCCTTTAGAGAAGGAACTGGAAGAGACGCTCCAGAGAGGTGCAGAATAAGAGTAGGCTCTGGAAGTGCTCTTTTAGGAAGAATGAGTGTAGCAGTTCTGCTGTGATATTTTTGCTACACTAGGCTATGAGAGATAATAGGTCTAATGGTTAAGCTAGGAGTATCAGGAGACTTTATTTCTAGCCCTAATTATATCAGAAATTATCTGTCTTTCCTTAGGCAAATCCCTTGTTACATAGTGCCACAATTTTCCAGTCAGTAAAATGTTTAGACACTTCCAAAGCACCGAGATGCACAGATTAAAAACGTTACTGTCATCACATGCATGATTCACAAATGGATGTTCATGTATGTGAAACTTCTGACCGAAGTTGATGGCCAAAGTTTGCAAAGCTTTATTATATCCTGAATTGCCTCTTTATTAGTTCAACCACAATATCTGGGACCACTCTATTTTATAATCCCACTGATACTTTCTGTTGGTATTGGCTTACAGTTTCTAAAGTCTATCTAAGTTTGTAAGTATGTTTAGCGCAAAATGAAAATCAATAAGGAGGGCTTTTTTCAAAAAATGGCAGTATTATATGCTTAGATAGAAGGGCAGGAATCCTGTGCATCTGAACTGCTTTTACAACCACCCGACAATGAGGTCTCATCTTTGGCACAGAAATTGAGCTGTTCCACAGGTACCTTGTTTGGGCAGCACACAGTGTGAATCTGTTCCCCCAATCAACCCTCACCCCAGGTCTGTTTGCTGACTGTGGCTACCACCATACTGTTGCAAAGAAAAGAGGTATCCAGATATCAACATGATTCAAGGGCCTGGGAGACTGCAAGAGAGAAAAAGGGTATTTTCCGAATCAGTTCCCCATGAAATCACTGGAACTAGCGTTGTCCTGGGGGATAATAGAATGGATCATTAGGTGCCTTAAAAAGTTCACATTGGATTTTGAAACCACCCTGCAAGATGAAAAATCAGTAGTTTAGGCAAATAAATAAAAGTCAGTGAATCCTCTTTAAGCTATATGAACACAGGGGCAAAAGGGTTGTAAGAAGAAAGAGATTCCAGTCTTCACAAATTATATGTTTTAAAATTCCCCCTTTCTGTCTCAAATCCTTTTTTCTCTTCCCTGGTGATTTAATCACATGAGGTACCGTAAATCAAATTGCTTCCTTTTCTCCTCAAGTATGAGTTAGCTCTTAATTAGGCTATTGGGCAAAAATGAAATGCATCCTATTAATAGCTTGGGATATCCTTTGTGCTAATGTAAAGGTTAAAACCTATCTTTGCAATGTTTCTGGAGTGGGATTGTGCTCTTGCAGACAGATGATTTACCTATTGCTGAATTCACTGGAATTCATTCTGATTTACATACACATAAAAGAGTAACTTGGCCCATGGTATTTAACTTTTCTGTTTCAAGCTTCTGTTCAGATAAGAGAAGAAGATACACGGGATTGAATGCCAAGGTGAGCAATCATTTGGGCTCAATTATTTTCATTCTATGCTTCCCATGTGTACATCAGAGTGTATAATCTAGCATCCATATCCAGGTGAGTCTCAAACCTGACAGAAGGATGCAGTCCTTATGGAGATAACTGGACATCGTCCCGAGATAGTGCTCCATCTGATAAACAGGCATCGCTCAGCCGCGTCATGAATTAAAGTCATCGTGCCAGCACCGAGCGCTGTGATGACACTACACTGTGCTGAGATGGCATCTCCTTACAAGGAGAACCTTCCCTGCTCCTTCACCCAGGTCACCAGTCAGAGGAGCAGAGCCTGCTGCAGCTTCAGCATCTGACTGTGTTGGCTGCCTTAGCTATGCCGGGTCTTGGATGAAACCCCTGGCATATGTCTAAGGCAGATGTGGAACTGATGGGAGCTGACAAAGCCAGCAACTGAGTGGAACTTGTACCAAGCTGGCCTGGGATAATGGGAATTTATGTCTTCATTTAACAGCTGAGGAAATAACTGCACAGAGTTACGGTCAACATCTGGAAATACAAGCTAAGAATACTGGTGCCTCTAGACAATGCTCACTAATATTTACTACCAAGCTTATTCTTTACTAGGAGATATTTACCAAGTTTCATACAAGTCTCAGTTATGAAAACTTCTTCCTAGTCAGAATTTTTCATAGAATGGCTGAAGATGTCTAAGGGAAAGGTGTAAACTTTGCAGATTTCTTTCACAACACAGATTTGGATTGCATAGTCTTCTGCATCCTGTTTGAAATCAATCACTGCAGTTTGGGATAGCTCTTTGCAATGAAAAGTAAAGCCCCATCTGAGACACTCTACTACTACAAACTCCCAACAGAGCAAAGTACACCTATCATTTATGCTCAGAAATAGGTCCTTTTCCACTCCTAGCTGTTTTTCCTGTGAGCAGTATAAAGCAAAATGGAAATGATTCCTGCACTAGCTAGTGTGACTCGGCTTATAACATCAAACAGGAACTCAGAGAACAAAACATTAGTTTCATGCTAGCTACAGTAAACAACATTGGGCTGCCTGAGAGCTGTAGCTGGGTCCCAGGCAAAACAAGGTCTTTGCTAAACAACATCAACACAGTAACTAAAATGTGAATAACTAAATCATACACTGTGCAAGCTGAACTACCAAATGAAAGTAAAGCGCTGAATTATTTGAATGCTCTTCAAACCTAATTTAAATTTCACCCACTACTGAGACCTCCATTTACTGGCATCATAACTAATAATGGGAATGCTGCTGAAACGTCAGTTTTAGCAAGAAGCCCATTAAGAGAATGAGAAAAAAAAAGAGACATCATACAAGAAAACCAGCCATTTACAACATGGCATATAGGCTCCTTGCACAGAAATACAAAATAGCTGGAAATAAAACCCAGGCAGTAAACTGTCCTTTTTCCAACACATGCAGTAATCACATCCATCCAGAGCTTCACACAGGAAGCCCTGAATATAAATATTCTACAGCAGATGCTGCACTGGCATTAAAGTTCCCTGTTGGGGGACGGGATGATTCAAAGGGTAGTAGAAAATCTGTACGCCTTTAAGATATTGGTCTGAAACCAGACCAGGTTAATTTTGGTATGAAAGTCAATTTCATCTGAGAGGATTTTTTAGCCAGCTGGAAATGAACTGGAGGTCTGCTACATCCCAGCCTCATCTGGAAGCTCTACAGAGACGCTGATATATCAGAGACACTGATCTGTTCCTAAATCCTACCCAGGTTTGTGGCTTGTATAAGCACGGAGCTGGTCAGGAGGCAGACATTCTTGTTCAATGCTGTGCGTGCACGCTCTTACTCCAAATTAAAGGTTACGGGGACTAAACAAACCTCTGCATGTCTGAGTTGTGTGCACGTTCCTATCCTCTGCCCTAGCTGCAAGATAAAATATGCCAGTAGAAGTCACCAACAAGAGAAAAGCTGGTGCCAGGCACTCAAGTGGCACATGGGTGTTTGCACATACCCTCTTGGCCAGCGCAAAGTGCCCCTTGTGCTCTCAATGTCCAGGTTTGCTCAATCATTGAACCAAAGGGAGTATGAAAGGTTGCACACAAGGCTAAGATTAGGCTTCACAACATCATGGCTGAACAGTTACAGAGATACGTTTTCTTCTTTCCTTGAGCTCTTCTAGTTCCTGCCAATGAGGATCCCAAACCTCAGAGAGTGCTGGAACAGTCTAAACACTGCCAGCTGTGTGACCTCAGGGTTTTCAAGGATTCCATTTCACCTTTTCCCATTTTATCCCCCATCAACCATTTTCTAGCCCATTCCCCTCACATATTTTGTGCTTTTTGAAGGAATTGTCTAACAGGTTCTTTGAAGGTAGCAGTATTTTTTTATATAAGTATCAGAAAACCCACTGCTCCTCTGCATGCAGCCTTGCTCTGGGTCACTGGGGAGCTGGGAAACTGTGCTGAGGGTCTTGGTATGTGACTTATCCCTGTAAGAACCTGGTGGCCACAAGAACGATCTCCTCATTGCTCATCTCTGTTCAACACACGGCACCTTCTCGTGCAGCTTGAGCAGCCAAAGAGTCCAACCTTTTGAAAAGGGATTTTTATCAGCAGCTTTCAAATGTCTAAACAGATAGAAATGTCATCTGCATTCATTTTATCAGCTCTCTTACAGACCTCACCATAGGGAGCAATTAGGTTAGTTTGGTCTGGGCTGTTTTATGTACAGTTTTCTTGATCCTCTTTTATTTATAAATCTTGCTATTTCAGCCTATTCCATCAAACTGTCTTTTATAATAGGCTCCACAGGGCTCAACTCTCCTCTCACAGGAGAGTAAGTCAGGAATGTTTGTATTCAGTGAATGCTGCCACCCTGGTTTGAAACTATGGTCCTATTGATTAGTCAGTCCTCATAATTTTGTCAAATATTGAAACTAAACTAAATGTGTGATTCTTATATGGTTGGTAAGTTTTGTTTTTGTTTTTGTTTTTTTTTTTTAAGCTGGGTTCACATGAGATATCTTCTAACATGAAAAAGTTGCAAGCAACAAAACTTTGCACTCACACTGGCTGGTCTGCTGCTCCTCATCTACTGTGCCTAAAATATGCCACATTTCACACAATGTGCTTATTAGCACAGTTAGGAGCCATGAGAAAGAACTAGCAGAAGTCTTGTTAAAAGGCCTGATGATATAAAAAATTCCGATGTCACTCAAGAAATGGAAATACTCTGTTGTAGATGGCACAAAGAGACTGGGCTTATGCCCATTACTGGCTCTGCAGGAAGGAAGAATTTGGTGTCAGCATCCAGCAAGTTGGGAGCTCCCTTACCCCACTGGAATGCAAATTATTTGAACCTGGTAATTTATTAGGTCCACATTTTTTAAACATAGTCAGCATGAACCTGATTTCTCAGCTTGTAAACTCATCAGGGCAAGGACAGCCTGCAGAGCTGAGTTCAGGGCATCCTGATCCCAACTGGTGTTACTGAACAACAATCATGAATAGCCAGTGACACCTTCATCCACTGTGCATGTTTGTAGCTTATTTGTTTAGTCAGCATCACCATCCTCCTTAAGACAACTTTACTCAGTTTCAGCCTCTCAGACATTGATCTTTCTTGCACCAATAAACTTCCCACAGATTCCTTCCGAAGGGGTTGTGACATCTTTCTGCATATTCTCAGTTACAGGGTTTTTATTGATTAACTGTACTTGCACAATACTACATTTCTGAATGGTTGACAAGAGCAGGCGACACTCTGCTCTGCTGCAGCTGTGTGAGCAGCAATGCTGGAGATGAATGAAGAGATTTGCTTAAAGCTGGGCAGGGATGCTCATTCTGAAAAACACAAAGACCCAAAGAAAGTGTTGTCTCTCTGGATGTGGCTTGGCAGGCAGAGGTTAAGGTGCAAAGCTCACATTGGGGTTCTCTCCAGGGCACGAGGACATCTCATTCCAGAACTCTGTGAACCGTACGCAGCCCACAGACAACTGTTGGCTCAGACCAATCAGTTTCCTTCTCTCCTACTTCCCCAACAATACTCCACTCAAACAGTATTTAACAGGTCTCATTACTGCTCACTTTCTCTTGAACTGTTGGAAAAATTATCTGTTCTTGGGCAATTATTGTATTAGTTTGTCAAGGGCTTCCTACAGGAACATGGCCTGCATGGAGGCAGCCTTCTGGGAGCTGGATATGGATGAGGCGTGGCAGGAAGCAAGGAGACCTTTAGTGCTTGCATCCTGGGATTTGAAAGTCTGAAGAAAACAAATGTGTGCATGGAGGAATGACATGAGAAAGATCTTAGCTGCAGTGCCACTTTCAGGTCCCTTTTCTGGGCCACCTCTCTTGGCAGGGTTAAAAACTGCTACAATGATGGATAAATATACTTTGGCTTTGGGATTCAAACCTCTCTGGTTTTACTGCCTTCATGGGGGAACACTGGCATGAGAAAATCTGCCTTAAACCTGTCAGGTGGGTGCTCAGAACACTTCCACAGGCGTGCAAAGATCACTGTGTTCAGACCACTTGATTAATTGTGAAGGAAAGTTCGATGTGCCAAAACCCTCACAGTCATTTGGTAGATGTTAGATACAAAAACTTACATCTCTTTACCACTTCACTGACATGGATCTCAAGAGGTTTGCTTTATGCACCAACAATGGTGGCGATTTTTCTTGTATTTTTTGAAGTATCTAGAGATTCTGTTAGAGAAAAATAGAATTTCCTTGTCTTCAGGGTTCCCATGCAGTCATGTGAACTGGTTAGTTTCATAATCCAGAAGACCAACCTGAAGAAATGGGGATTTGTCCTTTTTAACCCTGGTGAAATTCAGAGCTCTAATATTACTTGAATAGTTAGGCTTCATGATATTACTTGATTTAACTTCTTGATATATACCTAGGAAATGTAAATAATATTATGCAGTCTTCACTGCTGTAAAAACTCAAGGAAGTTCCCATTGTAAAGTCACTGACTTTAGTGAGTCTTGGAAAGTAAAACTGGAAGAGAACCTGGGAGACCGTCTGGCATATTGCCTCCCCCCAAAGCAGGAATAGTCATGTCTAAGCCTACTCCTCTCCAGTCACTAGCTCTAACTGAGACTTTTTTAATGATGGCTTGGACACAGTCGTTTTGGACAGCAGTCCTCTTATGTAAAAGAAGCCAGTATTTATAATCATCTGACAATTATGACATACATAACATCTGCTATAAAATGTTGTTAATAGGATCCACACTGCCCAACTACTACTGTTCTGCTCTTCTTTTATTCTCCTTGGCATTGAAGGAGTGTTAGTCTGTTACTTCTGTGTGCATTCCTGGCACTAGGAAGGAAACTGCTCTTTTTCCTTGTGAGAACCAACCTGAATATGCTTCAATGCCTGCCCCAATCTCTGTCCACAGACCGACTGCTTCGATTAAATCTCAAGCAGTAACTTGAAGCAAAAAGAAATAGGCAAATGCTGGACAGGAGTATGAGAGACTGCAATACTAAAAGCCAGTATAAGTTCTGCTAAATATGTAAAATAAGTTAATTAAATAAGTGGGGTTCCCCTTCTCAGAGATGAGTAAAAATACCTGCATGTTTCTGTCCACTCTCACCAGATCCACCTGCAAACAATTTAATGAAAACTGCACTGTCTCAATGGGTTTGTATGACATACATTGTAATTCAGTCTGCAGTAATCAGAATTCATATCTAAATTATCTGCTGTCCTTACTGATACTTTCTACAGAGAACTAAGGAAAGCACAGAGACCAGGTCCTTGTGCAGTTGAGTTGGTCTCTCCAATTTTATATAAGCAGAAATTATGCAGTTTATGTTATTTATACCCATTCAGTGAACTATCCAAAGTTGTGTTACCCACATCTTTCCTGAATATAAAACTTCCTATGACTTCAGTCAAAAAAACCCCTAACAAACAAACGCGCAGTATCACTGTCCTGGTGGCTTATACTCTCCTACTGACAGAAATAATTTAATTCAATCCTCATTTTTGCATTCCTAAGAGGCTTCAGAGTGCATGGGAATCTGGCCCAGTAGTTAAAACATTAGTTTTAGAGACATACAAAAGCTAGAATCTCTGCTTTGCTTTGCTATTCTCTTCTCTGTGACGCTTCCTTTCCCTGGAACTGTTTCAGCTCTGCCCTATTTTTTGTCTGGTCACCACAGCTCTAATGTAGTAGTCCTAAAAAAAGCAACACAGTAGGTACAGTGACTGCAGGCTCATCTTTGCTCAGCAGTGCAATAGTTTCTTGGAAGCAAGCAGAGGTGCAAAATATAACTAACTACCTTTCCTATCAAAATCAGCAGGAGAAGCCAAAGCTAGAGTGTCATCCCACTTAAGGCAGATGAGTCCTGGTGCAACGCCCTCCTGCAGCAGTGTGATCAGCACTGCTATCTCTGCCTCAGAACACTGAAGAAGCTGAGGACATTGACACTGAGCGATCAGCCCAGGATGTAACAAGAGTCTGTATCAGACTCGGTTTAGAGAGTTCCCAGAACCTGGTCTTTTGGTCAGACCACATCTTGTTCTTTATGTCCTTTGACCACATAATACTAAGGTAAAAAATAACCCTTCAAAATCACAGTACAGCAGTCACAGAGAAATTAGAAGCATTATCTGGAAAAAGCCAAATAATGTACGTCTGTTCAATAAGAAAGGGCCCAGAATACAGTTCTTTTGAGGGGTTTGGATAGGACTGCACAAGGATGGCATCCAATCTGCTGGCATCATGCTGTGATTTATTTTTGCCTTTGTTGTTTGTTTTTTTCCCCTACAGCATTTGCCTCTTATTCAATCCATCTTCTATTTCCTTATAATCAGATTAAAATTTTCAGTTATTTAAAGTCTCATAATCTTTAGATCTAATTCTTCTGAAAGAATATTTATGCCTAAATAAAATATTAATATGTATTACTGGTAGCAATGCCCACCATTATGGTTGCTCAGCTCTCTCTCATGTATGACACTGTAAATGGGAATGTTTTTGTTATCTTCAGGAAAAAATATAGTAAAGTAATAGAAGGGACCAGAATTAGAGTGGGGAGCTAAAAAGGCACAAAGAGGGTGGGAGGAAGAATCCCAGGACTGACTGGGAGTGCAAAGGGAAGAAGTCAGATTATGGGCCAAGTAGGTGGTAGAAGATGAGATTTGTAGGATCAAAAGAAGGCTCTGAGGGAAAGAAAGCACAGGGTGACTATAAAATGAAAGGAAAGGAGAAGGAAATTTGGAAAAGTGAGTTGGAACTGATGAAACTTTGCTTGTTGATGGAATGAGTGAAAAAGAGAGATCAGGAGAAAAGCTGGGGGGGTGGAGAGTGAAAGCTCAGGAAGAGAAACAACTAACCAAGAGCAAGGGAACTACAGCACAGACTTGAAACTGAGCCCACCCCTCCTGCATCATTTCTTACCAGCCAGGATTAAAAAAATTCCTGACAGTGTGCATCTAGTTATTTCTTTATTCTGCATCCTTTAATGTCAGGATCTCATGACATATAGCATTATAACAATGTACCCTGTTAGCTGAAGTGATAGAAATCTATGCTACAGAGCTGAACAAAGCAACATTAAACCCTTGATGCAAGAACTGCTACAAGCCTTGCTACACTGTGGATCTAAACATCAAAATCTTGCTGACTAGGGAAAACCATCTCTTTGCTCTAATGAAGAGAATTACACTACGAAAGGTTTTAAAGGCTGTTAATTCTGCAACACCAATGATAGTGAAGATGTGTGTCAATTAGGTTCCAAAAACCAAAAAAAGGGGAAAAGTTTGTCCAAGAGACTGTGGCTGAGACCTGGACACGTGCACATGTCCATAAAAATAGAGACAGAGGCATGGGTGCTATTCTGAGGTCTGCCAAAAGAATGGCATGACCTTGGGCAATCTATTAACCTTCCCACACCTCAACCTTCCCATCTATATAACAGAGTGAGGATGATATATTTTGCACTTGACAGGTTTGTAGATCACTAAGACCTACTAGATACCCCCAAGGGTAGCTCACATTAACTGGCTGGTCCTGCATCTCTTGGTGGGAGAGCTGCTGTTGCCATTTTATGTGTCACCCAATGCAGTCAGAATTATGGTCAGAAATCATCTCCTGTGGTCCATTAGTACACACCCTGGCATCCCTCAATGCAGCAGTCGAGAACTAATCTGCCTCCAGTCTCGGCTAATTGGAAAAGGTTTTTTTCTCTGTGTTATGTGGATTTCCAAAGTTAAATCTTGAGTGATAGACAGTGCTGTCACAGCAGCATTAAGTGTTTAGAGAGTGATTATTCTTGAAAGACTTCCATTTTTCAAACTTGTGCTTTCAGAAAAAGCTGTGGAAATAAATGAGAACACCAAGGGCTAAACAACACTTTGAGCTTTACAACAATGATCTCCAGAAAGGAGATGCAATAGCCCAAAGCCTGGCGTATTGCATTTACAATTACAAGAATCTGCAGGTTTCCTCATATCACTGTAGGCATTTAGGGGCTTGCATCATGTGAAATCCTATTCATAACAGTCAATGTGCTCCTGAGAAGAATCACTCTCAAAACGTCAATATACTTTTTTGTAACCTTTCTATTTAATAAAAAAGGAGACAGCATCAATTAGTGAGGAATGTTCCATATAAATTAGATTATTTTAAAAGTTCCAGCAATATTAAAAGGTATTTTTAGCAAATGAACACTTGTCACTTCAGCAACATTTGTAGCCTTTTAGTTTTCCCTTTTTTTTTTAATGTTTAGACCTGGTCACTTATTCTGTATGAGTCAAATCCACACTCATAATTTCTCACTGCAGCTAACAGAAACTATGCCTGCTGAGAAGATGAATAAGAAATATTCAGTATTTATGATCCCACTGCCACCAGCCAGCTATGTGAATGCTTAAACTTGCCCCATAGAGTCTGTATGATGTTGATCCCTGGATCAGTATAAGTGGGAGTGACTCCATGGACGGGCAGAGAAGGGCCCAGTTTGGAACAGCAACTCACCTCACTGTCTTGCCAGAGGAAATGAGCACACTGTGCCCTAGTGATGCACAGATAGCCCAGGCTCCAAGCACTGAATGGCCAGCCCTGCCAAGATGAACCATGCCACCAGTTTGGAGATGAAATCCCAAACCTTGCTGTCAGCAGAGAAGGAAAAGCAGTTTCTTTCCTAGCAGCTTCCTCTCCTCTTCCATTCTCCTGGCCTCCAATCAGTACCAGGACATGAACATTTCCTTTCCTCTTATTCCCTATAGGAATATTTAACTTGCATTTTAGCAAAAAGCTTTTATTATTAATATTATTATTATTACAGATTTATCAGTGAAACTCTTCGGGGGGAAAGCTTTTGTCATCCATGAAAGTGCAGCACAAAGAAACCTGCCCTTATCTTACTAATTACTCCAGTGTCTCCCCAAATCCTATCAAGCTGCTTGTTATTAATCAGTTAGAGCAGCGTTGCCTGTATGGCAATATAATACATGCCAGGATGAGATCTGTTTACAGAACTGCAGCTTTGGCACTGAGCAGGGAGGCGCTGATGCCAAGCCTGTAGCAGGTTTGCTACAGTCTATCAGCCAGATCAGGGGCCAGCAGACACCTGAGATTTCAGGCCTTGGATCCAGAGGGCTGTGGATGTCATGGCCACATCCACCTTTCCCACGCTGTCCCTAAAGTAACAGCATATTTTGAACTAGCCTTGAGCCCAGAAGAAAACTTACTGGGATAGATGTGGATATAAGTCTGCTGGAGGTATCAAACACTATGGTGCACACTTGATGTCCCATGAAAAGAAAGAGGCTCTTCTACCTGCCCCCTGACTTCATGCCTGTATCCCAGCATGCAGAAGAACTGAGAAAATCTTATCACCCAGTTGTTTTACTGTCACCACTCTGAAGTATCTCCATGACAATATATGGATAATGTAAGGGGCAAAAGTTATTCTGTTAATCCTATTCAACCAGCATCTCCTCTGGCGGAAGCTGAGAAATTCACTAAAGAACTTAGTGAACCAAGGCACAAATTACTGCTAATGCAGTAACCAGTGGCATGGCCTCTCTTCTCAGAGGAGCATGAGCAAGCTCCTCTCAGATGGGTTAGTAGCTGGGTCTTGACTTAACTCTTCAAGCAAATTCCTGCTTAAAGCGAGTGAGAATTTTGCTCTGAGAAAAGCTGCTGCAATGAAAACAGGGAGCAAATCAAATCTGCAGCATTTCTCTGAAAGTCAAGTGTCTACTGAGGAAAAAGCTGCACACATTGATGAAGAAAGTTGAACCATAAAGTTTCGCTAGAAAGTGATTGTGATTTTTTTGCCAAGCATAAAAATAACAGTCTAAACCAGAACTGCTTTCTTGGGGTGGAGGTGAGGAGATAAATAAGAAACCGGAGGAGTATTATGTGATCTTTCTCTTGAGACATCCTTCTACTTTGTAGCAATCAGCAGCTCTGAGTGAAGATGCAGCTGAACCCATTCCTCTTTCCACAAGAATGTCAAAACACTTTGTTAACTGTGGCAGGTCAAGTTTCATAGCCAGGCTGAAAAACAGCAAATTATTACTATTGCTATTTACAGGTCATGAAACTGAGACACAGAGAGATGAAAGAACTTTCCTACAGTCTATTATGGGCAACAGTGAGGAGGGAATCCAGGAAATCTTGTGGCTCATCATCTGCTTTGTGCATCATTTCATTTTCTTTCCCCAAAAGGCAATGCAATGTTACAGGTACACTGCACTTAATGAATACGCTTCAAGCAATAGCTCACAGTAATCTCGCCACAGTCTTTGGCCTTATTTTCTTCAATGATCAACATTGCCTCTTTCATTTTACACATTACTCCTTTCCCATTTTAGGTTCAGTATTTCCAGTCTGAAAAGATACTGATTTTGCAAGAAAAAAAATAGAAGTAATTCTGCTGACTTCAAATACAAGCTGGTCTGAGTCTATTTTAATGAAGGAAGCATACTGGCTAGATATATAGAGTTATCCTCTATTCAAGGTGTGCTGTGGGATCTTAAATATCCATCTGGACAGGACATGGAGAGAGCAGATGGGACCTCAGTTTAGCATTTATTCTAGCAGCAGCATTCAGGGAGGCAGTGAGCCCCTGAGTCCAAGCCCCAGCCCTAGCTTACTAAATCCTAAGTTGACCTTCTAGCCAAGGAGTAAAAGTACTGATGAGTCAGCTGTATAACAATGCAGAGGGAGATGGCAATGGCTCATAAATCTGTTTTGTATTTTAGCATGCCATTAAACTGCTCATAATTAGGACAAAGCACAGGATGAAACCCTAGGCAGGCACTGATGCTGCCCTTATTACCTGTGGATTGATTCTCCTCTCGCTTACGCTGGCGTTACATCCGTGATTTGCTGGTGTTCCTCTGGTTTACTTTGCTGCAGTGAGGGTATGAATCTGGCCCAGAGCTCTAATATCCGTTCTAATTTAATTCGTGTCTCTGGCTCCACGTGGGAATTCTCATCTAGACACAGCCCCCTCTGGGCCCTGTGCTATTTCCAAATATAGGACCCTTTCCCATTTGTACTGGATTGGGTGGGAAGCCCACCTAACTCTATTCATTCACATGACTTGCACTATGTTTTAAGGTTAGATTTAAGACCTTTCCTCTGCCCACAGTCAATTTTAAGTACATTGCATGTTTTATTATTTTGTGTCGTTTTCTTGCACATAAATCAATATATAATGAAGCTAAGTACTTTTACACTTGCTAAGGCATTGTGCAGACATTAACTCTTCTCTATTTTACTCACCTCCTACTCTCTAGAGTAGGAGGTGAGTAAAATAGAGAACATTACTAGCTTCTCTATCTAGGTCTATCTAGTGCATTCCACAGACAAATAGGTACACATTGGATTTTACAAACAGACAAAATAAGGCTAGGAGATTAAAGCCCAAACTGTACTAGGACAAGGAAGAATATGACCTGGAGGAATCAGCATGCACTTCCTGCATGCAGCTGAAAAGTGCAGAGAACCCATGCCCCTGGGTACCATGAAACTGTGCTCTCAGCATCCAGCTTTGGATACAACTTAGCTGCAGAGCCAAGGCCAATGGATTTATGATCCATGATGATCACTTCCTAATTTTACCCCATGAGGGATATGCCTTCAGAAGGCAGACAGCTCAGAAGACTTATGGAGATGATTGCTTTTCTTTTGGGGCCTGTGCAAAGTGTTCTGGTGTGTTAGGCTAAAGATGGAGATCATGCGATTTGCCCAAGGTAATGCAACAGACTGGGCCAAGGAACTGGAATCAGAGGTGCTCTAAGTGCAATTCTGCAGGGCAGCACTGTTGCAGTGGTGTTCTCTTCTTCTACTGATTGACAGATTCACATCATGTATGTCCTTACACTCTAGAAACAAAAAGCCTGTGAAAAGAACCTTTCCCCTATTCCAGCAACCCCAGCTGTCACATGTGACACTGCAGAGCAACATCATTGCATGTAATATACCTGGGAATGTCTAAGGAACAAACCTGTGGGGGAAGGGGAAGCAAAGTGCCGTGGCATAAACTCGGGTGAGTGTTTGTTACCAAACCCCTTTGTGCCCTGCCAGAGAATATGGCCTTGCTGGAGCCTGAAGCTCACACCACAGCAGCTCACAGTTGTTAATTCTAGAGAACCAAGCTCGAACCCTGCTGTGTTGGCCAGGATGAAGGCCAGTCACAACACGAGGCAAATCCTTTTAATATGTTGCATATCATTGCAGTAATCCAAGACAAATCTCAGAAAAGAATGTGACTTTAGCAAGAGTATTTTTGTCACTGAAAATTAGTCCAGCAAAGAAACAGCAAAATGGTCTTAGCAGCATTCAAGTTGCCTGTCAGCCTTCGAGTGAGAATCCCTGAGCAGGGGTCTGAGGAGTCCACAGTATCCATGAGGATGCCAGGAAATGCTGCAGATCCTGCTGACTTTTCCACGCAAAGGCAGAGAACTACAACTACACCACTCAGCACTAATGCAGAGTTTACTTTTCTATTCCAGGAGACCAATTCCATTTGTTGTAAGAACCTTACACACGTGTGCACATACCACAGCTTCTTTATAGCCCTGTCTAACTTCCAAGGTCTAATGGCACATGCTGAAAATGTCTGCAAGCTTCTCATTTTGCTATCATCGAGTTTAGAAATACACTGTCTTAGACCATAAAAGCTGAGGTTCAAATGACTCCAGATTATACCAATTTAACAAAAAACATTAAATATTTCCAGACATAATAAAATGCACTTTGGTGATAAGAAGTCCCTGCAGCATTAAGTCTGGGGGCAAAATGATTGGAAGGTGGTCTAGTGGGAAAAACCTGGGAGTGGTGATTGATAGTGGCTGAACATGAGCCCAGGTGTGCCCAGGTGGCCAAGAAGGCCAATGGCATCCAGGAGTGTATCAGAAACAGTGCTGCCAGCAGGACCAGGGAAATGATAAACCCTCTGCACTTGGCACTGGTGAGGCCACACCTTGAACACTGTGGCCAGTTCTGGCCCCTCACTGCAAGAAAGACATTGAGGTGCTGGAGCCTGTCCAGAGAAGGGCAAAGGAACTGGGGAGGAGTTTAGAGAGTAAGCCCTATGGGGAGCAGCTGAGGGAGCTGGGGGTGTTTAGTCTGGAGAAAAGGAGGCTTGGGAGGGGCCTTATTGCTCTCTACAACTCCCTGAAAGGAGGTTGTAGCCAGGCAGGAGTCGGCCTCTTCCCCCTTGTAACAAGCAACAGGACCAGAGACCATGGCCTCAAGCTGTTGCCAGGGGAGGTTCAGGCTGGACATCAGGAGGAATTTCTTCACAGAAAGGGTTGTCAGGCATTGGAAGGAGCTGCCCAGGGATGGAGTCACCAAGAAACAACTGGACTTGGCTCTTAGTGACATGGTCTAGTTGTCATGATGTGATTGGTTAAAGGTCGGACTTGATGATGTTGGAGGTCCTTCCTAATCTAAATGATTCTGTGATTCTGAGTGAAAATTGTGAGAGGTCAATTCCTATGACTGCTTGTTAAATAACTTAGACCGAATCCTGACTCATTTGCCAAGAAAGTGCTATAGATCTCATCAGAAATTTCCACTTACCTAGTGAAGGCAGGGAAATCAGTCCTCTTTCACCTGTGGCAGTCCACACCTTTCTCTGGGTTTCTCTATTTCCATTACACAGTAGAGAACTGTTCTGATGGAATAGGTGGATTCTGCCTCCTTTAAACATGTTCTCAGGGTATAAAAGTTCAAAAGCTGGGAATAAAAGTGATTTTAAAACATACTAAATAAGATGCTGATTGCAAAAATCTCTGAATAAGAAGAATGTCTTACACAATGAAAATATGCAGATGAAATCGGTAATGAACAAAAAAGTAATATAAATTGTTCCCTGAGGAAAATAACCCAAAGTGTATCTCCTTAAAACAGCAAAGAAATTCCCAGAAACAAAGAATAATTTACCTTTTTCTTTTGTTGGAAAACGAAACTGCAGTTCACACACTGCAGAATGGTTTACTCTGTAAGCCATTCTGGAAAATAAAAACAATGCTTGACACAGGATCTGAAGTTATCAGTACAGCCCTAATTTCTAATGTCTGAACTCTATCTTTTTAAATTCTAAATGAAAATTCTGAACACCCTTAATAGTATCTAACACTTCTACAACACTTTTCACCATTAAGTCTTAAAATGCCTTCCAAAGGTTGGAGACATTATCTCCATTTTCAGAAAAGGGAAACAAGCATCGAGAGCCAATTTGCCCAGACCCACCAAGCAGACTGGGAGCAGACACAGAGCTATGATCCATCCTCCTGTGTGTTCTAGTCCTGAGGAAATTAGCATTCCCTCTAATTGCATTTTTATTTCCTTTTAGAGAGCACATAGGAATACTGGAAATTTAGTAGCAATTTTTAAAAGTGCTTTTGGGGAAAAGGAAGATTTTAGTCACTCATTATGTGACTAAATTAATGCACATAGAAAAACACTCTTATGAATATAAAACATGGCATACATCCACATTCAATGCTATTTAATATTTGCTCTGAAACTCTGAATCAGATCAAATCCCTCAACTCAATATTGTTTACAATTTATTTCAACTTCAATTTATGAGACAACACAGAGGTTCTCTTCTGTTTACAAGTGGCTGCGCCGTGCTGATGCCACCTTCAACACCACTTTTGAAGTCCTCTGCCACATAAAGTTCCTGATGCTTTCTGAATATCAGTACCTACCCATCCCAACTCTGAAAGGATAGCTGAATCAGTTTCACAGTATGTTTCAAGGCATATCTTTAACACAACAATAATTCCAGAGCTTTTCCTTACCACTTTAATTCTGTCTCAAGCTTAATTCAGGAACTTAACAACATCCATTGATTATCTGGTTACAGAGTCACTTTCCATGCATTCATATATGCAGGTGTTATTATATACATATTGAGCTACAAATCAATTTCACAAACATTTCTAGGCTTAGAACATAAACTCCCCTGAGAATTAGAAAGAACTTTGGGCACCTTGACAAGGCAATGTTGAAGCAGAAGAATACTCATCACACGAATTAAAGTTGCCAGCATCTAATTGACCCTTCCATTTCCCTTTGAGTCACAGAGATGGGAAGCACATGCTCCCTGAAACATTCCCAGCTTGAGTACTGGCGCATTCCTGACATGGGAAACAGCTAACCCATGTATTAGTGTCTGGGGTAATAGTAGATATTTAACACCTCGCACCAGAAGAAAACAGGAAAACATTTTACCAGGTGGGAGAGCTGGGGTAGGTAGACAAGGTATAATTATACTCACTGGAATTCGGCCAGAAAACTTGATCAAATATACCCAACAGCCTCGTTAAAGCTTTAAACAATTGCAGGTACTTTAGTTTTTGGTCTTAGGTAAAGACAGTGCCTTGTCCGTGTGTATATTAACACATCGACAGGGTCACTGCAGCTTTCAGGGGAGTTTTAAGTGTCTTTTATAGGTATAAGCACACACTTACCAATATTTGAAGCCAGAGCATCAGTAGAATCTACTTAACACACATTTGCATAAATATACATCCATTTGCATCAGATTATACAAACGCGTGGTCATTTTCCCTGAGCATTTGGTGCTCAGGCCTCACACCTCATCTCTCCCCAGGGCAGCTCTTCCCTCCCCAGCAGCCCTGCGGGAATGGCCCTCGGAGGAGGGGAGAGCAGAGCTATGAGGGGAGCAGAGCCCCGCAGAAAGGGGGAGAGGAGCCCAGCGCCATGAGGGAAGCCGAGCCCTCAGAGATGGGGGGGGGGTCCCAGCCCCGTGGGGGGGGGAGGGCCCTCAGAGATGGGGAGGGGGGCCCAGCCCCGTGAGGGAAGCAGAGCCCTCAGAGGTGGGGAGGGGGGCCCAGCCCCGTGAGGGAAGCAGAGCCCTCAGAGGTGGGGAGGGGGGCCCAGCCCCGTGAGGGAAGCAGAGCCCTCAGAGGTGGGGAGGGGGGCCCAGCCCCGTGAGGGAAGCAGAGCCCTCAGAGGTGGGGAGGGGGGCCCAGCCCCGTGAGGGAAGCAGAGCCCTCAGAGGTGGGGAGGGGGGCCCAGCCCCGTGAGGGAAGCAGAGCCCTCAGAGGTGGGGAGGGGGGCCCAGCCCCGTGAGGGAAGCAGAGCCCTCAGAGGTGGGGAGGGGGGCCCAGCCCCGTGAGGGAAGCAGAGCCCTCAGAGGTGGGGAGGGGGGCCCAGCCCCGTGAGGGAAGCAGAGCCCTCAGAGGTGGGGAGGGGGGCCCAGCCCCGTGAGGGGAGCAGAGCCCTTCAGAGACGGCAAGAGGGTCCCGGCACCATGAGGGCAGCAGATCCCCTCAGAGATGGCAAGGGGGTCCCAGCACTCTGAGGAGAGCAGAGCCCTTCAGATATGGCAAGAGGGTCCCGGCACCATGAGGGCAGCAATGCCCTCAAGAGAGTAGGACAGAGTCCTGGCATCATGGGGGGAGCAGAGCCCTCAGAGACTGCGAGAAGGTCTTGGCGCTCTGAGGGGAGCAGAGCCCTCCGAGATGGTGAGAGAGTCCCAGCACTGTGAGGGGAGCAGAGCCCTCAGAGATGGTGAGAGAGTCCCAGCACTGTGAGGGGAGCAGAGCCCCTCAGAGGTGGTGAGAGGGTCCCAGCACCGTGAGGGGAGCAGAGCCCCTCAGAGGTGGTGAGAGGGTCCCGGCACCGTGAGAGAAGCAGCTCCTGAGATGTGGTGAGTCTTGGCACGGTGAGGGGAACAGAGCCCTGAGAGGCACAGCTCCCTGAAGGGGGTCAATCCCAAGAGCATGAGGGGAAAGGCCCTTGAAGGGGGAGAGCCCCAAGGCTGCAAGTGCAGCAGTTTCTCAGAGCAGGAGCTCTGAGGTGAGCTGGTTTCAGTCCGGTAAAGAGCAGCTGCCCAGGAGCCATCTGAAGAGAAGATGGAGGGTGTGGCGGTACCTGTGATAGAAGGGGAGCTGGTCAGACCTGTCTGAGTTTTGCAGTGCTGGGAGGAAGGAGGGTCAGAAAAGGGCAGGTAGCACAGCCAGGGGGCTTTGGAAGGGCAGGGAGCATATCCAGGTGTGGTCTTCGGAAGGGCAGCTCCATGTCCTCAGGTGGGTTTGGTGTGTGAAAGGGAGTAGGGCGCCAGCTGGGAAGCATTGTTCAGGGCCTTTGAAAGTGGAAAGGCAGGAATCTGCCAGAGGGAATAAACGACAGCCCACCCCTCCTGAAGGGTAGCTGCTCCTCCCTTGGAAATGCAACAGTGATCCCATTGGCATCTGCTGAGGTTCACCTGCAGACAAGCCAGTTGCTCTGTGAACCCTACCCTGTCTGAGGGTGTTCCTGTAGCCCAGGTGGCCAAAATCATGCTCTGATTTTTGTACTGCTGGAGGGTTTGGTCTAACTCTGGATTTGTGAGGTAGGTGGGAGGTCAAGAGAGGCCTCGTCATGCACCTGGATCTTGGGGCCAGTACCTGTTTGTGAGAAGTGTTCCTGTTTGAAATGCAGGGGCAGTGAGAAATCCCAGCACTCTGCTCCTGAGAGAGCTGTTCTGGAGGCCAGCAGATGGGAAATGTCATGACTGGGAGGAAAATGAATGAGGTAGGCTGTGGTCAGCAGGACACTGATCATTCTGAGCAAAATGATCTTTAGGGTTACAGTGGTATCTCCAGGGATGCTGCACTGAGACAATAAAGTAGTTCTGGGCTTGTTCCAGTGTGATTAAGATCTAAATCTCAAAAACAATGGTTTTGTGGTTAAGGCATGGGCTCAGCAACTGTGGCCTCAATCCTTTCTCCCTGATTGGCACTTCAGACAAACTGGAGCAAGTCTGTTAATTTATCTGTGTTTCACTTGCACATCTGCAAAATTTTTACTCTGTCAGTTAAATCAGTGACGTTTCTTCCTCTCTAACTGTACAGCACCCAGTGCAGTGTTAGTCAGCCATTCTCAGTGTGCTTCCAAGGGGGCTAGATTTACTGAGGAGAGTAAGTTACTTGGTCAAACAAGGCTTTATAAATTATAATTAATTTAATTGTAAATGTTTATTGTATAAAAGATGAAGGTGAGAAAATAGAAAAAATATACATATATAGAAATTCTTAAAACGGAAAGCTTCCCAAAACCTTGTACTAGGGGGCAATAGATATTTAAATGGCACTGTTGAGTAATATTAAAAATAGTTTCAGTAATGGCTTGTAGAAGTCTCTCACGACCCTGCAAATGATTTCTCTCTGTACTGATTTTGTCCTTTTCCCATTCACTGAGCAATGATTATTTCCCATGCTTTTAAATGGAGCTGAAATTAGCTTGGTTATTTTTGTTTAACAACAACAACCTCAATGCATGTTGTGCTTTTTATCCTGCTAAAAGAGCTTTGTTTGTTCCCTGGCATTGGAGATGATGTCAGCAGAGCTCCTGGAAAAGCAACTGCTGTTAGCTAATTGCTGTCTGCTCCACAGCCAGCAAAGGTAGGAATGAAACCAAGGCACCTTTGTGGCCCCACAGAATGTAACCTGTGTTTACATTCAGTAGTGTCACTTCATCACAATGCAGTAGCATGAACTAGGCATGAAGTACTTATGATAGTTTTCAGAATTAAGTTATTCTTCTGCTCAGTAACAATAGTAGTAATATGTAGACAATTCCTGCTTTTTGTGTTCAGAAGTCCAACTTTTGAGTAAAATACAGGAGATGGGAATATCTGAAAGGATAAGCTCATTTACACAATCTGGCAGGGGTTTTGCACTTGAGGTTGATTTTTTTCACTTCACATAAGAGCAAGAAACTATATTTTTGTTTGTTTTGTCAGGAGCATCATTCATCCATTTAGGACATTATCAATCCAATACATGCATCTCATTTCTACTAAAATCAGTGAGACAGGCCCTGAGAAATGAGGGCAGAAGATAAATACTGTGAAGACAGAAGAAAATGTCTTCTTTAATTCCTGCTGGCAGCAGTTCATTGTGTCATGCAGAGTGCTAAGGTCTAATTGCATAGAGATGGGCAGCCCTCATACAGGAGTTTATCTCTTTTGGCAGACAAATAACTGGGAGAACGGTGACTCCTCAACCCTGCAGTCCCATGAGCCAAAGGGTTAATTTTTATTCCTGCTGTGGATTCTCAGGCTCTCTCCTTTGATGGAATCCGCATTCGGATTCTCCAGCAGTGAAGAAGAGGGCAGGTTTTTCCCTTCCAGGCTTTCATTATGTTGCAGTTTTCATGATTTTCCAGGGCTGCTGGGTTCATGAAAATTAATGCAATTCTGCCAGACTGTTTCCTTCGCTTGTGATGTGCCCTGATGCATTATGAAACCATTCAAGGGACTGAAATTTCCCTTCCACTGAGTTCGAACCAACAGCATTTGATTCGTGCTGTTTCCGGAGACTTCCTTATGACTCCGGTATTCTTCCACATAACCCAGCAGAATGAATTGGAGAAGTCTTCTGTGCTTGGGACCCTCCCCTCCAAAGCTTATTCCCATTTGATGGCATCAGCTCACTTTGCTGGGAAGCGTTACATGTACTCAACAGGCAGATTTTGCAGATACGTCTGTTCTGGAAGATTTCAAAACCATATGTTGTCCTTTCTCTTCCTGGGTAAGGAGATGGAAACACAGTGGACAGGGAATACTTACCAGATTGGGGTTTTCAAAGGCAACCAGAGACAAAAGCAATTGGTGCAATGATAACAGAACAGTTTCTTCTCTGATGTATACTCTTAAGTCCTCCAATGATGGCACCTTAGCTGATGGTAAGCTCAATTTTAGCTGGAGGAATTTCCACTGAAGGCATGGGTTTACTCTAGTGCTTTATTGATTGCTATAAAGTAGTTCTGTATTTCAGAGAAAATCTTCTGTCAGGCACCTAGAATTTGGACTTCTTGATTATGTCATGCCTGTGTCTCATAGAAAAAAAAAGTAAACCTTGAGGAAAAGTTGATTTTGAATGTAAAGGAACATGAAAAATCAGGACAGACTTTGATCACATTTACTAGAGAGGAATAAGGGTTTCGCTCAGAGCTGTCAGGTAAACCCATGTGAAGAGATGTTCATCCTGAATATGAGGTGATTGGGAGCTGTGAGCTATTTTCAAAATGAGCCAGTGTCTATGTATATATATGACAGACCAGGATGACCAAATGAGCTCGATGATAAGGTTTTATTTTTATAATTTGAAAGTATACTTTGAATATATGGGCTCCATCCAGAATTTCTTCCCTGCCTTTTGACAGCGGTATCTAGGTGTTGAACCAGATGGCAGTAAAAATGGGGGCACAGTGCTGCCTTTTCACAGGGGCTCCTGTCTTTAATAAATAAAGAGATGTTGCACAGGATAAAGCATTGCTCTCTACATCTGAAGTAGCTGAAGGATGCCAGTATGTGCTGCAATCACATTCCTGATTGCAGTGTAGTCATACCTGCAGAGAGGAACGGGCTCGGGAGTGCCCCAGCTCCATCATTCACATTGCAACATCAGGTGGATAAAGGGCTCTTCCAAGGACTTCTCCCCTGCCTGACTCTTCTGCATTACTGTATTTCTACCTACTGGTTCAGTAACCTGCAAAGATGGCCAAGGGGCAACTTACCTCCCTTCTCCTCCTCTGTTCTCTTCTAATCAATTTGCTGAAAGGACGGATAAAAATTCCAGTGAGTGTCTCCTTATAAATTCAGAGATAAAGATTAAAGTGGGTAAGGGACCTCTTCCAGCACCCTCTTCATTTTTTAGTGGTTTCTTCAACAGCCTCAAAACACTTTTGTGACTTTTCAAGTATGTAAATGAGCTAATTCCTGTCTCTTCAGGTATTTCCAAGTAGAAGTCAGGCAAGCACCACCTATTCCAGTGATTATATGCCTGTTCTCTACTGTGTTCCCCTTCTCATCTGCTGGGACACCTCATACTGTTTAGCAGTGTGTGAATAGCAGGGTGCTTATGACATGCTGACATCTACTTACATCTTGCAGCTGAAAACCCTGGTTCTACAGAGAAAATTGCTGTAATTCCAGGTATAAATGCATGGAAATTCTTGGTATCAGTACTGTACTGTCTTTATAATAGTGCCTGATGCTTTTTTTGGAGGAGTGGGGTGACACTGTGTGAGTAGGAAGTTGGAAGGGTTATTTGGTGGTTGAGTAAGTGGCCATTGGGTAAAGTGTAGCTAAAGCATCTCAGATATACATTTGCCCTGCATGCACAAATAAAAATATCCCAGTGCACATGGTAGAAAATGAACGGATGGATAAAACTGCACTTGTAATGGTTGACCTCAGCTTTTCTCTCTCCTGGGACATGGTGGCAGTGTCTCAGTGGGCTGCTGACAATGAGCTGCACCTTCATCAGCTACTCTGATGAATCTCCCAGAGGACATTGCCCAGTGCTGTCCTTCCTTCCTTCCTTCCTTCCTTCCTTCCTTCCTTCCTTCCTTCCTTCCTTCCTTCCTTCCTTCCTTCCTTCCTTCCTTNCCTTCCTTCCTTCCTTCCTTCCTTCCTTCCTTCCTTCCTTCCTTCCTTCCTTCCTTCCTTCCTTCCTTCCTTCCTTCCTTCCTTCCTCTTCCTCACTGTTCCTGCACTTTCATTTATTCACAATTCTGACTGCTCCACATTTTTCAATGTGAAAGGATCAATAGGGACCCATCAAAGAAATGGTGTAAGGACTCGTTTATTTCCAAAGTTTTTTCTTTCTTTTGTCATTCTTAATTGGATTGCTTGTAGCCAGTGGGCTTTTGATCTACTTAGCTGCCCCGATGGCAGCAGAATGGAAAGGAAAGAAGAGAGTATTTAAAATGCTATAAATCATGTAGAGACGCAGAATGGTTTATAATGATCAATAAAACAAACAATTATCCTGTCACTACCCAATACACTGTCATGATGGCTCCAAGCACTGGCAAGGAAAATATAAATAATAGTAGCATGTATAAAAAGGAAAAAATCTGAAGCCTCATTTGTGATGGTAAAATCCACAGCCCAGTAAAATAAGACTCTCTTCTTAGAGCATGCCTGAGGTAGAACTCACCTGCAATTAGTTAATACTGGTTTTACTTCTTTACACTTTTAGTAGAATCACAGCTCTGAGAACACCCATCACTGTACACAGTGAGAGCCAGACCCTGCTCTGGAGTGTTTCAATTAAAGCAGAAGCAACAACAAGCCAACATTCTTCACTATTTATTCACTGTGGGAGGCACTGGTGATTGAAGACGACAGTAGTTTCTGTTTCCACAGAATGCACAAGTTCAGACTGAGGTTTGCCTCTCTTTGGATTCCTAAAAGAGACTCCATGGGTGCTTGTCCGACTCAAAGTGTCTTTCCCAAATTTAAATTGGTGGCAAAACTTCTGTTGGTTTCCAATAGTGCGTATTTAATTTATCGTTTTATAGACACTGCTTGAACCAACATACCCAAACCAGAAACAAAAGAGGCCTTTTAACACAAGTGTCACTGAAAACAAGCGGATTGCCGAGTGATGAGGCTGTCCCGACTGCCTGCCCTTGTAGTGCCTGTGAACCCCTTAGGTAAGAACTGGACCTGTGCCACTCCATAGCCTCTGCCTCTTCCCCTGCTTCAGTGAAGGCACGTGGTGAAGATTTGTCCCACCTAACAATGGATAAAATTAAAGGTTTCTGGTGGGATTAAGTGCTTTGCTGAGAACTTTGTTGGGTTGTAAACTGTAGTAATAGCCAATAGCCACAGCATCAGTCCCTTTCTCTGCAGATAGGAAGCAACTCTAACAGTGACTCTATTGTCCCATCTTACAGTACCAAGATGAATTCCACTTCCACTTCTACAAATCCATTGCCAATGGCCCTAGATCCAATTAGATAAGATGTACCCATCATGTTGGCAAACAAGCTAGATGTATCCTTTTAGTAAAGGTTCACCCCCACCGGACACCTCTCATAGCAAAATAGTTGCTTTGTACCAGCAAACAGCTGGTGCGAATCTTGAGTGTTCCCCTGGTTTCCGTGGAAATCTGCCAGCCCAGCAGTGGGTCTGGGAGACCAGCAGGGAAAAAGTTAATACAATTGAATGCAGAGAAGAAAAAGCATTGAACTTTTCAGTGGTATTTTTCTGTTTCGTTTTTTCAAATGCAAGTGCTTAAAACGATATATTTATAACAGCTGGAGGAGTTTTATAGTGCTGTAAAATGCAGAATTTTACAGAGTTATAACCTGTTGTGTAAGGGGTGGGGGGGATGTTGCTATGGAACAAAAATAATGATGTCACATTATTAGTACTTTTGTCTTCAATGTACCTGGCTGCTGGAAAATTACAGTGTTTGCAACAGACATTGCAAAGATAAACACCCAAAATTTGAAACAATAGCCACATAGTAACTTGTTAAAAAATTAAACCCACCCACAGAAGCCATTTCTTTGTCCTGGTATCTCTTGTGTTAGAGGAATAAGAATGGCATGATGTTCATGACCAACCCTGTACTGATACAGGATGTATTTCAACCTTCACCTACTTTCTCTTCATGCAGCCCATCTTTGGGAAATGGATGGGCCTGATCTTGAATCCATTGTGCAGATGTGGCTCCTTGGTTCTATACGGTCTTTAGCAAATACATCCTCCTTGAGCTCTGCTACCTCTTCCTGTAGAGGACAAGGATCTGGAAGAGTCTCTGAGAGACAGAAAAAAGGTGAGAATAGAATATTTGGGTGATGTGTGTCTCAGTACTGTCATCAGACTGAGATTAACCCTGCGTGTGGGAGTTTCCCTATAGTCACTGTTACCTTTACTTGGACATTTCCTGAACATCCCAGTTGGGGCTCAGGGCTCACGCTCTACATACATGTAATCACATCTCCTTCATCTGGAGTAAGAGAGGGCTAGAGTGCTCTAGACATTTGAAATTACTAAATAACACCATTGCTTCTGGATATGAGCTGACTTTCACAGAGCTGCTCCAGCACTGCTGCACTCACTGACCTCTCAAGTACATCTGTATCCAGGGGATCCCATCTAGCAGGGCACAGCTCTGGGCAAATATGCAGGGACAACCTACTGCTGAAGTGATCTTGCTTTCTTAACACAACACTCTGCTTCAGCTGCTGTGCCTGTGACAGGGTCCAGTGGAGCTTATTGGCTGTGCTCAGTGTGCACGGCTATTCCAGACCCAGGCTAGACTGTTTACAAACAGTAGAGATATTCTGTATCTGTAACAGTTTTTCTGCAATTTAGAGAAACATTTCATGGCTGATGTAGAGTTGTCAACAATAAGTGGAAACCTCAGCCCCAAGAGCTTACACTTTAAATAGAAAGCAAGGGCAAGGGAATGATTATTCATCCTCAGTTTGCAGATGAGTAGCTGGTGCATACTGAAACTAAATGTCTTGTCAAAGATATGCAGGGAATCTGTGAATGAGCTGAGAACCGAACTCAAATCTCCATTGTCCCAGCTTGGTATCGTATTTCCTCTACTTGCTGCTTGCAGCTTATTTTACCTTCTTGATACAGTTACCTAATTCTAGCCTCAAAGCTGTCAGTGACTGAGATCCTTCCTACATTTTAAGATGTGTGTTGGGAAGAGCAAAGTGCAAGGGCCATGTCTAACAGCAAACATTTCTTGGCTATACAGGCAATGAAGACGCCACCTGTTTTCTCACAGGGGGTTAACCACTGCCTGCTGAAATCCACAGACATCGATTTATTGATTTTATCAGGTGCTCCATAAAGCCTTTATTAGTCTGTCTAAGGTGCTTAAGCTAGAACACATCAATGTAGGTTAGTATATCTGAGTGCTTGCATTGTTTATCATACTTACTCTCATGATACTTCATTTGGCAGGACAGTTTTGCTGTTTCATTTAACAGAGGGAGAACTGAAGCTCAGAGAAACCAGGTGACTTGTACCAAAGCACACACAGTCAGTGGCAGAGGAAGGAGTTGGATCTGGCACTCTGAAGTTCCAGGCTTGTACCTTCAGCAGTGACTGACCTCTCAGCCTGCGCGGCTACCTCTTCTAGCAGTTCCACTTCACAGAGAGAATTGCTCAAGAGACAGCACAGCAGATCGTTATCTACAGATGGAGGGAAGGACAACCTGCAGATATGGATGTCTGGGTATGTTCTCTGAGATGTTTATAACCTGCACAGTCTAAAGTCAGTGACTCTATCTATACATGTAAGTATATAGACTTGGTAGGGGAAGGCAGGCATTGGTTTTGTGCTCTGGGAATGGGCTGCCCACTGTCATAGCCTGTCAGTTCCTCAGCCTGCATGCTCTGTAATTTATCATCTCCTTCGGCTGACAAAGAGATGTCAGTTTTCATGAACTGTATGTGTTGGGTGATACACGAATATGATCCATTTGACACGTCGCTGCATAATCTTGCCTTTTGTGCAGTGTAAGTGTGACTTGTCACGTATGTTATGTGGTAATTTTCCTGTGACACTGATTGTGGCAGCTTGGGAACAGCTACCTACGGTAGGGAACAGCTGAAAGGGTAAACAAGTCCAAGTCTGGGCCAGGAGTGACCCTGCTGGCTGTGAGAAAGTGAAGGAGCCATTCTGAAAAGTCTCTCCCAACCAGTGTATTTCACACTGGACATCTGTCACATGAAACAGGTTACAAGTGAATCTCTACCAGCTTGGGTGCCTCAAGGCTCTGAAGATCCTGTGTACAGAAAAGGCAGAAGTACAGCAAGATGAGGTGCTGGCCTGATGCTGCAAAAGCACCAAGTCAGACTGTGCTGCACCTGCAACACACACTTTCTCTGTCTGGGCTTTATCCAGTAGAGGGGGGTGTTGGATACTGACCTGGAGATGGCATTTTTTTCAGGGTGTGTTCATTGCATGGTCCCTATTCTCCTTGGTTTTTCTGGCATTTAAAAGCAATATGTACGTTTTTTCACAGAGGTGTCATGAACAGATTAATGAGCTTGTTATTTACTAATGAAACTTGATGTTTTAACTAGTGCTGGTTTTAGTGATTGTACCCCTTTAAACTGTAAATCTCAGATGACCTTGCAAATGGGAAAGATTTGGGCTGTGGCATAGCAAGAATATAGGGAAAAAAATACTTGATAGTGGAATTGGGTATGATAATGCAGGATTAGGCCCACATGAATCTGTACAGAACAGAAACCAAAGCAGATCTATAGAGGGTGATCTAGTATTGGAGAGATGTCTCATAGCTAAGAAATAAGGTATTTCTATTCATTCTTGGAGCAGTGAATGCCTGGATATGCTGTGAATATTTATTTTGTCTGCTTAGGTTTGCAGTTTGGTTTTGGTTAAGTGACTCATTTCTTCTTTCTAGACCTAAACTGTTGTGTATTGCTGCTATGTGCTGCTTAACAGATGTCATGTTCCACTGTAGAGCATACTGCTGGTCAGCTCTAGGTAAAGTCCTTCTTGCAAATATTTCCTTTAAAAAAAATTAAAAAATCTGTGAAAGTACTATGGTCTAAAGGCAGAGGTTTAACTGATTTTGTTCCTGAGGATCACTACTAACTGTGTATAGTGCATTGACAACTCATGAAAAGGAAGGACTCTCAGATGTCCTACTATCAGGAGAAAGAACTGGAGACCATTTACCATTACCAAACAAAAGATAGATGTACTATGAATTGTGTTCCAGAGAAGTCAGCAAGAATTACCTGGACCTTTGAACTTTCCATATGAATTTAGTCAAATTGGCTAAGGGAAGTTATGCAATCTAACCTAATGTTTGAATCTAACAGCAGAGCCCCCTCCATGTGACTGAATTTCAGGTCATAAGCACTGTAGAAATATTGCTTTTTCGAACGTGTTTTCGGTCTCAAAAGTATTCCCAAGAAGGGAAGCTGAAGCCAGGATCAAAGAAAAATATTCTTTGTGGAAGTATTGACTAAACCCACAGGAATAGATTCTGTTGTGGTTTGGCAGTATAAGTCAGAATAAACTCACCTGTAAAGTGAAAAGGAGTCAGACTAAATCATGCCTTTGGAGTCAAGTCCAAATGGAATCAGCACAGAGATGATGTTCTAGCAGCAGACAATGAAAGCAGCAGGATGATAATGCCCAGCAACAAGCCTGTTTTGGACACCTCATGAATGTACCTGGATAAGAGTCAAGATATCAACCTACTTGCTTTCATTCTGGTTCCTTTCCTAGAACAAAGCTGAAGAAAACTAAGAAAAACTATGATTTAGGAGATGTAAAATAGAGATGTAGCAGCTGGGGAATCCAATTTCCTCCTGAGATTTGAGTTATTCCTTGCAATTCAATTAAGAGAGGTTTGGGTTAAGTCTGTTGGCAGTGGACTTGGTTCTGATCCAGGCTCAGGCATGTCACTGTCTGTCATGTGGCCTTGGCCATGCCAATATATCTCCCTGTGCCTTGGCTTGTCCAATGTGGATTGCACTGCCCAGTGAGAAGGGCCTGGAGCAGCCCCTTTCAGCATTAGTGTGTCTAAGGCACCAAAAGAGATGGAAGAAAAGGGTAGAGGAAAACTCTCTGGAAGTGCACATGTCTGCTGAAATAAATGGCCATGGAAGATGCAGAATCAAAGCTTTAGGGGCCAACATATTTTGGCAAGCTGGTATCCTATGAGGAGCTGCCTTTTGCCTCGTAATTATTTGGACCTATCCCTGAGGCTTTGTCACAAGATGAAATGCTCCTTTATAATGCACAGCTGGAAATACTTTATCCCCTTACAGATTTCTTCTACTGCCTGGTATTTCCTACAGCATCGTGCACTATACGGTATAGTAAATCTCTCCTCCATCAGACAGACAGATACAAAACAGAAAGTGATTTATTATTCAGTCCCATTATGCCTGTTTTCATAGAAACTAATTATTCTGCATTGTTGTATTAGATACTTTAAGAAAGATTACATTTTTCTTACTTTTGGCTGATAAAAAAAAATTAAATCCATCAGTTTTCCTAAACACATTAGAGTAAAGACAGAATTTCTTGTTCTAATTATTAATCAGTCAGATTTGAGGACACAGAATATTTGACTTAAGCTCAATATATGCACGAACAATGTCCCAATATCACATTTTGTATTGAAACAATTTTTCACTTTATTAAAGTCTTTAGGAGGGGAACCCAAGCTGCAGCTCTCGCTCAAGGTCGCGGGAGCTTAACGCAGCCTCATTGGTGTAACAAAGCTTAAACGTTATCTTCAACTTTACAGGCACTACAGGCATCTTCTTCCCTCCCCTCCAAGCCCCTCCTCATGCCTTAGTGTTGTAGGGATGAGATAAGGGAGAGGGAAGCTATCCATCATGCCTGGAGCCTGGGTGGGAATGTTCTGTAGAAGGAAGAGAAAGCAGGGGCTTGGGGCAGAGTTAAGGTAGATGCTAGAAATTCTGATAGAACATCACATGGTGATTTTTATAGATTTGAATCTGGAATTCAGCCATGATTTGGCAAATAGCATTATGTGTGTTCTTAAACCTGAGCACCTAACTCATCATACTGCAGGTACAGGAACAGGGAAAGTGAAGTGCGTATTTTTCCAAACCTGATCTGCTGGCAAGGACAAGCAGGTAGCTTGGAGAATGGCTCTGATCCTGTAGCCATGTCACCACTTCCTCATGGAGCACAGCAGAGCTATCAGGATGTGAGTTAGCCTGGATACACTGATGGAGCCTGATGGCCCTGCCCATCAAGCCTCTGTACATGGGATCAGACAGCTCTGCGAGGCATCTCGCCTAGGAGGACACAGCACTCAGCCCTTACAGTTGTATTTCTGCCTCATGAAATTGTCATGCGCCACATTTGTTACTGCCTTTTGCTGTGTAAGCAAAAATTCAGACCAAAGTGGCTGAATTTTATTTTAGTTTTAGCCTGAACTGCCTTGCAGTCTGGTTTTTGTTTTTTTGTTAAGAAAAACTTTCATCAGCAGTGTAAGAAATGGAAGATGTGGTAATTTCAGGAAAATCAGAAATAATTCAAACATTTTTCACTCCTCATTCTGTGGTTGTGTGGGAGGAACAAGGATACTTGACTTGAAGAGACAGGTCAGATACAGGCCCTAATCTAAGGCAGGATAAATGTTGGCTGCTCCAATTCTGTAGGGGAGGATAGATAACCTCCCCACTAAAGGATTACTGCGCTTTTAAAGTATCTGCCCCTCCTGAAAGGGGTGTTTATGGTGTTATTCAAAGAAAGGGACTTCCAACAGAAGTCAGTAAAGAAGCAGACCACAGAAGAAAGGATCTGTTGTGGATGCCCCATCCTGGAAGTGTTCAAGGCCAGGTTGGAGGGGCTTTGAGCAACCTGGTCTGGTGGAAGGTGTCCTTGCCAAATGGCAGGGAGTTGGAACAAGATGATCTTGAAGGTCCCTTCCAATCCATACCATTCTGTGATTCTAGGTTCTTGGCCTGCCTTTAAGGCTTAGCCATAAACTAGTGGGTTGGCACAGTCAAAATCAGTCAAAAGGGCTTGTGTCATTGCTGGACCATTCCTCAGACATCCCAGGATGTGTCATGTGAATTAACCCTTCCATGGGCTTGAAACAGTGCTCTGTGTAATGTACACCTTTCCCTAAATGTAAGCATCTCCATTCAGCCACTCCACTGCAGTTAGGAAGATTCTCATCTCACAGGGCTCATTTCCTAATCAACCATGCTCCATTTGTGAACACCACTTGTGTACACAATTATGGTACAGTCAGTTAACAGCATAAGGTAGCTACATGATTTGCAGGCACCTGCATTAAATATTTGAATAAACTCATGCTAATGTCACATCAAATTTCCATTTTAGTGGCAAAAATTTACTGTGTACACAGTCATACATGTATTTTCTAAAACTGGGCTTGCTGTCTAACAAGTGGCAATACAAAGATCTTGTCTCTTTCAGAGACACCAAGAGCCTGTAATTCACTGTGTTATGCTCATGTTCAGAATCACATTTGCTTCTTTAATAACAACTACAAAAAAACTCCATCTCTACAACCCTGTGTCTTTTTAGGCTCCCCCCGCAAAAGCCCACTGTCAACATAAAACGTAGGGCATCAAGATTAATAGCAGAGTAATGCACGTAGATGTCATTTCCATTTTAATTCTAATCAGCGTTTAGCATGGCAAGTGTCACTGTAACACCAGCAGATGGAAGCTGACACTGTCACTGCTGTCAAGTGCAGGGGGTTGTGGGTAGCTAGGGCATTGCTCTGTTATTTTCTCCTGGTTAAATACCACATTGCAGCAAATTAACTTTGTTTTGTTGTCACATGCTCTCCTGTAGCTGCTTTCTTAGCATTGCTGACTCTGCAGGCTTGAGAGTGAGTGCCGATGGTTGGAGGGAGGGGGTTTCAGGTTCCTTCAGCTTGCCAATGGCACTGAAACCCATGTCATGAGCATGCCGTCGAAGGAAATGGAAAGAGCAGGGATAGAACTGGGAGGTGGAGAGGTAATAAACATTTCTAAGTTTGTGCAAAATATTTTGCTCTTTCTTTCTTGTTTTAGCATTTCAGTGACTCAGAAATATGCTGGGAAACGAGCCTCTGGCTTTTCCTGTCAGAGGGCCCTACAGTGTGTGCCTCAGCCTGAACTAGGCTCCTCTAAAGAGTCTTGTCTGGGGTTCTCTAGGCTAAACCTGTCTGCCTTTTGTTTCTCTAAAACGCTGCACTGCACAAATGCCAGGGCACACACATTGTGTGTGTCACTCGTTTGACCTTCTCATGTGCTGCTGTCATTGAATCTGCATCTCCTGCATTTGCAGCACAACACCTTTGTGCTCTGTGGCAGCTTTGCCAAATTATGGAAATTCTTCAATGAGGTCTCAGAATAGAAAACAGAGCAAGGGGTTGTGCTGATTTTGGGGTGTGCAGTCTAATGGGGCACCTCTATTACAGGAATTCTGCTGAAATTACCCCATCTTTCTCGAGGTGTAGATAAAAATTTTTCCCAGCTCTGCTTTTCTGGATCCTCCCATCCCTTAACATTCAGGACTTTGTTTATTATTGTAAATGCAAGCAACTGCAGAAGAGATAGCTGATTGTATCTGTAATTTTTCTTCCCTTCTGCAGGCTCCCAGTTTTGACTAAGTATTCTTTTAAAAAGAATAAATAGCCCTTGGGAACGTGTGAACTGGAAACTGAGATCTCATGGCAGTGAAATGTGCCCATGTAGCTCATATATACTTCCTTGATAATCCTTTTCCTGACTGCTGTTCTCCAGGGCAGATAATGATTTTATCTGAAGATGTCACCCCTAGAATATCCACAAGTTGTATTCTTAAAAGAATTTTCAAAATAATCCCATTGCATCATTTTGGCTCTGCAGAGTACTTGACCTTGGTCTGTCATTTCCTGCCTTAGGAGAGTCCTTCTGCACCTTTTTCAAAGGAGAAAGAAGAAGAGGAGCCACTGGTCTCTAGGCAAGGTTGCCAGGATTGGGGAGGCCCCACAGGGACATTTCTTACGTAGTTACATAGGACTTTCTCAGATATTGACACCAGGCCTGCTACAGCACAGTCACCACTGCTCAGGCTCACTCCATTCTCCATCAGGAGCCTGACCCAGTAGGACAAAGTCACTGCTGACAGTTGTGATGAGTCCCCATCATGACATACCCTGCTCACTTCTGGCTGCACTCCTGTGCCTGCCTCTCACCGCGCTTCCCACGCAAGTCCTCTGCTTCTCATAGATGCAGGAAAGGGCCTGAGAGGTCAAATACTGTGTGGGATTTGTGGACAGAGCTGACAAATATAATTTGTCCTCTTCTACTATTTTGTTATTCAAGGGGAGGCAGCCTACTCTTTCTAGTTAAAAAAAAAAAATTACAGCAGAATCCTCTCCTGGCCACAAAGCAGCATATCCAGGAGATTATAGTTTCCACTTTGTCATCTCTGTTGTAAAAAGCTTATCAATTGGATGTTCACACTATACTTAGATTACAGGCAATGTGTTCTAATGGATGGGATTGGGACTCAGGAAGCTTGAATTTTAACTCCATCTCTGCTTCTGGTTTGCTGTGCCCTTGCAAAAATCACTTCATGGCTGTTTCCTTTCCGCTAAGTTTATCAGCCTTTCTAGGAAAAAGCCCATTCTTCTTGTAGATACAGAATCCAGTGAGGTGGAGTGGCCCCATTTACCACAAAAAGTCATCTGTGGAGATAGGAATGTGTATGATATAGCATCAAATTTTAATTTTTAAACATCAAAACCTGCTTCTAGTACTGCTGTTCCTCAAAGCTGTGATGACCATGTCCCATAGAATTGCATCGCTGTTGCTGTGCTGTCACAAAGCAGATATCAGCAAGCTTAGAAATTGCAAAAATCTCAAAATAAGAACAGAAGTTCACAGACAAGAGCTGGACATCCCTGTGCCCTGCCACTTCTCCATGCAGAACTCCTTGCTACTGAGACCAGATTGGAGGGATTACTTCTTTTAAACAGATGTCCAGTTCCCTTCACTGTGAATGAGGCTTTGCAGAAGCAAACTTTGTTTTTAGTGTCTTGCTTAGAGGACTGATGCACCAATGTTAGATCGTTTAAAAATACACAATGACACTGAGTCTGTATGTACACATATAACAGGAAGATCTAGAGATGAATTTTAAGCTCGAAATGGAGTCTTTTATATTTGAGCTTTCAGACATATTCCTGTTTTTCCTGACAAAGATAGAGGAACACCATCAAAAGCTTCTAAGAAACATTTCTACAGCACATATCTCTCTGTCTGTCTTTCCCCTTTCTTTTGCTCCCTTTCCCCCTGTAGATGCCTGTCTACTATATATAGACTCATTGCTCTCAGGATTTATATTGTTACTTGACATCTTCAATAGAAATGCTGGCTTGTCGCATACATGGCTTGGGATGTGTTTTAGAAAGACCAAATTTGAAAGCACTTCACTCTTCCACTCCTGCAGCAATCGCTGAGCTCCCTGTGTTTCTTGTATGTCAATATAGGACTGATCAGTGTTTTGGACAGAGCATCTACTGCAGGGATGGGTTTATGTCACCCAGTGCCACCTTCAGCTGAGCCTCCGTCGTGCACAGGGGAGATGGAAGGAAGCTGAGCCTTCATGGCCGTGGTGTTCATTGGCATCTTTGCCAAGGATGACGGCAAAGAAGCTGTGCTGGTTTGGCTGGGACTGTTCTGAATTTTGACAAACTTCACTGGAAGACGAATGCCTTGGCCACTGTCCCAGACCTGAACGTTAGAGTCCTTTCCTCAGCTCCCTGCTTGTCTGCTTCTCTCCCCAGAGACTCCCATAGTTCCCTCTGTAAATAGGCACAGTTCCAGCTGCATATTGGGAGTCAAGAACAAATAAAACTGAAGCCTGATAGAGTGGCAGCTGTAAAAGGGAGGTGCAGCCTGCAGGGAAGAGTGAAGCTTGTTTCCAGAGAGAAGTACAGGTCCCTGTTCAGGACTAGTGCCAGGGAAAGGAAGGGCTGCAGGGTGTGGAGTTGGGTAGCAGAGGGCTGAAGCCAGGGAACGCAATGGCTGAAGCAGATTGGTGGTGACAGAGGACCCTCACAGGGGGCCAGTGCTCGCTGACATCATGGGGATGAGGGAGCAGTGCCCTGATTGCTCTTCCCCCTTACCAGCAGTGCTGATCTAGCAAAATGACGTTGTTTCCCCACAACAGGAAAGGAACTGAGGCAGAAACCTCATCAGTATATCACACAAGACATCTGATATAAAGCATTCCCCTGTTAGTACCATTCTAAAGAATCTTTAAAAGATATTTCTTTTCTGTTTTGTAGCAATCTCTTCGGCTCTTGCTGATCCCTAGGGAAAAAAGCCAACAAACCACAACCTAGCTTAGAAAACAAAAACAAAAAATAACCCCCAGCAGACATCACAGGACTGGGATCAGGAGATAACAACAGAGAATTCCTCTCCTGCATGCAGGTTAATTAAATGACACAGATAACCTTGTGCATGCCCAGAAAAACCGCATTTTCTTTCTGAAATCATATCAATCATTTAATTATCCCACTTCTCACGCTGCCATTATCTAGAGCTAAAGGCTGCACAATTATTTTTTGATTTAGTTTTTTTAAACTCACCTTTTTTCTTTCAAAGTCTGTGTTATCACTCAGCTAAAGATACATGTAGGCACTCTAGCTCAGATCTGACCTCCCAGCTTATTTTTTCGAAGTTCTTGCATTTCATTTCTCATCACTGTGTATGCTAACAACTTCTTAGTGGAGTATGCAGCAAGTTAATTGCTATTTGTCACGCATGGTAAAGTAAGATGCTCAAAGTCATAGAGTAGGTCAGTGTCAGAGAAGGGGTTCATTCCCAAGCTAATGAACTCTTTCTACAGCCTTCTTCTGTCTCACCTTGTTGGCTTTAGGAAACAAAGATGGTCTTTAGGCTTTGAATGCCCTCAATCTCAATAAAAATGGGTTTAATTAGTATCTCAAATCAAAGGGAGGAAAAGCTGCTCATCTTCTCTAGTGATAAATATGCTGTGAATGCATCAGTACAGGTGTATGGCAAACAACGCACAACATAGTTTGGCCATAGCTGACTGGCTTTGATCAAAATAAAATGACTTCTAGAACACTTGAGGGTGTTGCAGGGAAGAACTGGATTTACATCATCTCTGTGGTGCAGAACTGAAAAGTGGGAAGCTTCAGGGCAGAACTGAGTGAAATCAGCTAAGCTGCATCAGATTGCGGGACAGAAATGGCAGGTGGAGCTCTGAGTGCGTGAAATGCATTCGCAGAGCCGGATGGAGTCTGAGGCTGCCATGGCAGTGGGGGTCTGCAGGACAGCACCACATGCATTTTTCTGGTCTACGAGCTGCTTTCACATGATACTGCTTGCCAAATCCCAAACCTTGCACGAACCACCAAATGTGCAATCCTGCAGTGTATGGCAGAGCCCACTCTCCACTTCTCACCCCATGGTTGTATTCCAGGCCAAGGAGTATGCGCAGCTTGTCTTCCAAGATTTTCAATCCCCAGATATCTACATTTGCACAACTAAAGCAGGGTGGTGGAAGGCCAAGATGGAGTGTGTGGGGAAGCTGGAGTGATGGAGAGAACTTCCTGTGCATTAGAAGGAAATTCTTATTGGCTTTGACTGCAATTTGTGCCTTCACAGCCTGGGTCCCTTGCCAGCTGTTTTTCCTGTGCTGAGTGCTCTGCTTGCTCTTGTTCACATTGCAATATCCAGGACTGTATTATTTTTTTTCTTAACCAAAGAGCTGCCAGCTGGTGTTGTTGATCACACCCCCAGCAGCAGGCACAAAGGCCAGCACACACTTTACACAACACTCCTTCTCTTTCCCCTTCTATTTCAGCCCTAATAAAAACATTGTCATTTTAAACAAGCAGCTGGGAGTGTCACTAATTTCAATCTTTTCATTAAGGTGGTTTAGCAGAGCTTTTTTCTGTACAGCTCTTCTTGCCCCGGAGCTATGGTTGGGCAAGGGTTGGTCAGAGTCCAGGTGCCACACTCAGTCTGCAGCAGTTTGTAACCCGAATCCGTTCGGACAGCCTGGGCAGCCCTCATCAGCTGTGTGCTCCCCTTCTTCAAGCTCCCCACACGAGCCTCTGCTAAGAGTGTCCCTGACCATATTCTTCATTCTCTTGAGTTTCTGAGCCCTTCCTCCCTCCACTGGCAGCCACAGCTGTCCCTCCACTAAAGGCACAAAACCCTAACCTACCCCTCTTTGGCATTCAGAGACAGTCAACAGCAGTCACGCTATCAGAGGGCAGAATCTGCTTGTCAGAAGTGCCAGAGAGGGCAGCCTGCAAGGTTAAATCAGTCTAGAGTCATCCCAGTTGAAGCTAGGCACTTAACTGAGATGCTTCAGCTAGGATATGTTTGTCCTAGGTTCTTTTGTATGTATGGTCTGTGGAAAGCTAGAGGCTATGGAAGATCTGCTTTCTGCTCTGGAGGTGTCTCTTTCTCCCCTGACTGCAGAGAGAGCCTAGAAGGATAACATTTCCATCTCAGATGCTGAATTTCAGTAGCTGAAGTTGGATGCAATGGATTTCTGCTTTGGAAATCTGCTACTGCATATAGTGCCAGACCCATGAATGTCTCCTACCTTTGTGTTACAGAAGGCATCTTTTTTTTGTTTCCATCCAGTACCTGTGCAGCTACCTGTCCAATACAAAGAAGTTGAGTATGTAACTTGTGCTAGGAATGACCTCATGAAGTGCTGATATTCAAAGTATATGCACCTACCACTTACTTTTTCTAGATACAAGATTAACCTGAGTCACTGACTTTCCCTCTCTCTGATGGATACTCTTTCCATACCCCTTCCATTTCCATTATATCCGTATCAGCATGCATGACAGAGAGAAAGTGTAAATAGAATCAGGTTACATGATAAAGAGCAGGGTAATACATTTTTTATCCCCACCAGTTAGGGATGACAGCATCACATATTTACTCTCTGTGAGCTGTGGTTGTTTGCTTCTAACAAATGTAAATCAGGAGTGTGGTACTGCACCATCCATCACTCAGTATTTTTAGACCATTCCAGAGTTGTTGAGGTTGTACCTGAAGTCACTGATGTTATTAATAGGGGTGGCAATGATAACAAGATGCTCTGATACCTTATTTCCCAGCGGGATTCAGTCCTGCACTGTGCATCTCTGTGTTTTTCCAGACTTGACTTGTCTTCTTGCCCCTCTGGATTTGAGTGACAGCCTTTGTTGTAAGAATCTAAAGAGAAACAATGATCATTTTCATCAGCTGCATTTGCAGTTGCCCACTTTGTCGTTCAGCCTTGCTAAGGATCCAGGTAAGGACCATCACATGGCTATGAGTGGCTCTGAAAAAGGAGGCAGAGCAGCACCCCTGGCTAACCTGCAGTAATACAGCAGGGAACAGCCAGCCCCTGAAGGTCTCCTGTCACACAGTGTGCTGGGCACTGCTCTGTACTAGCAGGAGGTGGGAGGGGAATAACGAGCAAGAATGCAGATGATTGATTTAGAGAGATGGCTGTCTACCGTCAGAAGCCTGTCACTGCAGAGCAGTCACAGGATGACGAAAGCAGCCTGAAGGGCTAGTCACCTTCTCTGTCTCTCTTTCTCTGCATTCCTCCCACTTGGAGGGCAGGGGCAATGGGGTACGTGGCCTTGCAACAAGCTTCTCTTGGTATTCACAGCTAGTTGCACTTCAGCATGAAAAAACGAAGGTGGAATGTCTCCATATTTGCTCATATTTTTAAACAACACTAGAAAAAACCCACCCTAAACAATTACTGGTCTCTCCACCCACTCTTCTACTCTTCTTTGTTCCTGCACAGAACTTGTCAGCTTTCCATCCATAAGAGAGAGGTACTGCAGGCAGGGAGGAGGGGTGAAGGAAGGCTGGGGGCTGGAGCCATTTAAGCTGTCACCAACTCTATCAGTGCATTTAAATCACTGACACGGAATTACAATGCCACATATTGCAGTTCAAAAACAACCAGCACCCAAATTCCCTTCAGCGTAGCATCCTTCCTCCAGGATAATGCATTTTCTAACTTTATAGTATATTGGTATACAAAGAGCACAGAAAACTCATGGACTGGATAGCGTAGCAAGGATCTATACATGGAACTTTTTGCTGCTGATGGGTAAATCAAATTCAAACAATACAAGCTATTTATGCTCTCCTCTTTCTTTCTATTTAAATGGTTACTGCTGGTAAGCGCCATAATAGTTAAGGATCTGTCAGCAATTCCAATACAAAGAAGAGCAATCACACCTTTAAGCAGACTTCCAGTGATGGGCTATAGACTATCAAAGTTAAATAGATTCTTAAAATCCTAGCCGTTAGGGCTGGGAAATCTTTCAGCACTAATAGTGCATGACTGTTCCCTGCAATGAAACCATCATGATAAGTGGTTTAGCACGTGCTTCTCAAGAACAGCTCATCGTGCCCTTGTGGCCACCCCCCTTCAGGTCAGATCTATCATCTAATCTGCATCAGTTTGAGAACTTGTCCCCTTAAGGCACTTTCAGTGTGCAGAAATGCCCCTACTCTTTCAGGACCTGCGGCCTTGGGGGATTAGTGCTGATGCTTACCTATCTGTCTCAGTACTTAGCCGTTTTTGCCCTGCCAAATGTCTGTCTTTGCCTGTGATCACAGCAGCCAACGCTCAGAGAGGTGAGGGACTGTGGTAGGTGCCAGCTAGTAGAGGTCTCCTTTAACTGTGATTTATAGAGTAATTGCCTGTCTGCAGCACATGGGTACACTGTCGGCCATGCCTTTGTTCCCCTTCAGTTCCTCTTGAATGCACTATATACTAAGCATTATCCTCTCTCCCTGGGTTGCCCTTCTCAAAGATACACTCTGCCGTTCACTGAAACTCATATCAAAGCCAAGAGCTCTAAATTTTTGCAACAACTCTGCTGCACCTTTTCTGGATTCTCTGCAGTTTATTTACATCTCCCTTGTGTGTCACCTAATGTGACTTCTGTGTGTGTTTGATACTGGTTCTTTTACAGTAGTCTGTAGCAAATTGCCAGGGAATAATACAGGAAACAGAGCATGTACTGAGTATCTCTTGGTAAATTCTCCCAATTCTCAAGCATTTTCAATGTAAACACTTCTTGAATAAAGAGTTTGGGGCAGGAGCACTAAGACTGGGAGAAATAGCACATCTTCATTGCTTGACAGCCTCTTCTGAGGTGAGACAGGGTTTTTTTTTTTTCCCTGACATTCATTTGATGAGATGTTGTAGGAGAACAGTCTGTTCCGATGTGTAGAACTCTGTTTTCTCTATATATTCCTTTGAGAACATAAAAAGGAAAATCCAAGGAGCCACTTGATTTTAGGTCATACTATATTTGTTTAAAAGTGGAAGACAAAATAAACAGACTTTTGCTTCTTACTAGAATACTGATAAAATGGCACAGCATCTAGAAATTTTGGAGACTTGCAAATAAAGATACAAAAACTTCGGGTTCATTGAGAAGAGATTGGTTGCAGCAAGATGGTTCAGTATATGTGAACAATATCTCCCCCAAATGTGCTAAGACCTCATTTTGACACAAGCTGAGTGGAGCAAAGTAAGATATGAAAGTCGGTCATTCCAGCTTGTCGCTAGGATTCCTTTTCCAAGAACTACTGCCAGTGCAGCTTAGAGGGCTAAGTCCTGCAGTTTTGCCTGGGAGTTGCCTGAAGTATACAAACTCAATGGCTTTGCTCTGAAATAGGCTAAGCAGCTCCCAGCAATTCTGCTCCAAACCTTGCCTCCTTTGGGAGATGGAGAGTGACAAACAGCTTGAGAATAGAAGCCTCTCACAACACTCCAGCCATTTCCCAAGCGCACCAAAACACCCTAAGGCTGTGCCCTGAGGGTGTTCCTTTTGATCTTATCCTGTAAAAGAATAAGATCACCGGCACCCTCCATTCCACAGCCAGTGGAATAGCTGTTGCTGCAGCTGCAGATTAAATGTCTTTGGCCTCATGGAAAGTGAAGAATTGGACAGCTCCCTGCCTGATACTCCTTTACTTCTGGCTGCTTTGTATATTGCTTTTTACTTGACCCTTGACACATTCTGGTCTTTTTCATTTAGCGAAGGTAATTGTCCTCCAACAAAGCCATTGCAAGTAGGGAAAGACGGTGCTTAAGAGAGAATAATGCAGAACAAAATACATCAATGCCATGATGTACCCAGATTTCTTTCACCAAAACTCAACCCTCTCGCCCTCTCCAGCACCAGAGGCACTCACAGCCTTTCACAAATACCTGTGTGGGTTAGGTATGTCCAAGCACAGGAGTTTGGAGTCGTGTGCTCTGTCCATCCAGGCCTTAGGGCAGATTTATCTCACTTCCACCAAAGTTTATTCTTGATTTGAGTCCTGCAGAATCACCTCAAACCAAAGCAGCCCTTATCTTACTTTTCTGCTTTTGTTTTCCTTAAGTTCTGACTTAAACTATTCAGTGGGACTTGTCTCCTTAATGGAAAACACCGCAGGAACTACACTTGGTATTACTCCTCTGTATAGCAGTTACTCAGCAAATTGTAAGATATGAATTTAGTCATCTTGCAGCAGTTGCTAGCAAGGCAGGGCCCTGCTGAAGTCACTGCACACCTTGCCTTTGTCTCAAAATGGTGCTGGAAATCACCTTGCACACCTGAGGGCAACCTTTCTGAACACTAATGACCCACAAAAATGCAGTATGGACTAAACCATGCCCAGACCAGGAATCTTCTTTTCTCGTGGCACCTTTCCCTAGGAGTGTTGGTTTAGGTAATCAAGTCCTTCTGAGCAAAGAGAAGCATAGATGTCCCTCATTCAATACAACTCTACAATACTGCATGTGTTTGTGGGAACAGGTATTTGCTGTTCCACAAGCAGGATTGTAATTCTTCTGTAGAGCATGAGAGCCATGATTAGGAAGCCGGGATTGCTCTGCTCACAGGAATCCTGCCATTGTCTTTGATTGCATGGTATTAACTGTAAATTATAGCCTTTTGGAGACTGAATGTAAAAATAAAATTTTAAAAAATTGTCAAAAGACAGAGAAAATATTGATTCTGGAGGCAGTGGAAACTATGTCTTGGTTGAATTAGAACCTTAAAAAATAATAACAAATGAGCATTTGTGAGAGTGAAAGAGGGACGAGGAGAAGAGAGCTGTGATTCTCCCCTTAGGAGTATGCAAATTTCAAGTAGCCCCATTGCAGGCAATGAGATATCACTGGTTTAATCAAGTCTGGCTCAAGACATTAAGGAGAAGGTATAGAACATGGATTACAGAGTTATTCAGGTGCTGGTGAACTGTGAGCACAATGCATGGAAGCACAAAATGGAAGAAGCTACAGCCTGAGACTGCTGTTAAGACCTCTCAGGTTTCTAATGCCTTTTCTAGCTCTTAGTGACACAAGTCTCCATGTCAGCTTGTTCTCAGGAATCAGGTCTGTCTGTTGTTCTATGCTGATGACAGATACCATTGCAATCAGTCAGCCTACAATTTAACTGGTAAACTGGAATTGCAACTGGACTGTGCCTTGCTCCAGCCCCTAGAGGCTTCCCTGCAAAAGCTTTGAAGGTGCAAAATGGTGGTAGAATTATAATCGCTAAAAGCCTTCAAGCCTGGGGCGGCTGAAAGATGAATATAGGCATCCTAGAGAGATAATGGGTTTGCAGAAAAAGCAAAGCATAGGGCAGATGGCTTTTTTCCCATAGATACATTGATTTTAAACCCAGAAATGACTATTAGGTCATGGAGTCTAGCTTGTTGCATGGCATAGGCCAGAGATTTTCTCCCAGAAATTCCTGTTTGAAGCCCATAACTTCTGGCTGAGCTCAAGTGTATACCTCTAGAGCACTCATGCTGTGGATCCAATTCAGACCTAACAATTCTATGAATCTATTTATCTTTACCAGTTAGAGCATATACACCTGGCTGTCCCAACCTTGGCTGTTGAAAAGACGAAATAAAGGTCACTGGGCAAAACATGAAAATAAGAAAAGCAGCTTAGCAAATCTTTGAACAAATATCTAGGACAATGGCTATAATTTAATACCTGTTGGTGAACTTTTTTCACTCCTGCATTCTTCACTGAGTGAGCATAGTATTCATTCTGTAGATTTCTCCTCCTTCATCCTTCTTGGAGTCTGGTTTTATTGGAAACTCAGCACACAAATACCTCAAATCCCCTCTTCTCATTCCTCTGCCACACTTTGCTGTTCTTAGAGTTCCCCTCTAAGATCCCGATAGTCCTACATATCTGACCAAAACAGTATTTTCATTTGTCCAAAGTTTGATTGGAAATATTTGTTCCACCATAGCAACTCATGTCGACTCTGTAGTAATTGCTCAGTTTTTTTATGAGGAGTTCTAGCAGGAGATCACTCCTTTCTTCTGAGCAGCATCTGACATCACTTCTCTCCAAGATGGATTGGCACTTGCATCTTCTTGCCTCAAGAACCCATTAGTAAATCGGTATGTCTTCCACTATGCCCCAAGTCCATACATATTAATTCCATGAAGATTATTTTCTTTCACCTTCCTAAGTTCCCCTGTCCCAGTACAAAGCCAGATCAGCCATTCTATTGTCCTGAATTTTTCCCACCCAAATCTTAATTGTCTGATTGTTGTTGATATTTCAGGAAAGGGACACTGGAGAGATCATTGAAGAGGGAAAGTGCAGTGGTTTCTAGGGTGGTAGACGAAGAATTTTAAGAATATTTATATGACATATTACTTATGATTTGAGAGAATGGATTTCATGACCTAGGAGACCTATTTGTTGCTTATAACTTTTTTTTTTTTTTTGTGGGGAAAAGGAGGCCAGAGACCTTTCCAGACTTTCTCTCTTCTCTTTCTGTGATGTTCTCTCCTTTTGCAGAGCCTGCTTCACTGGAAATCATTCCATACCCACAGAAGGCAGAGTGAGACTTCCTTCTGCACTTTTCCCAGTACACCTTGAAAAGCATGAGGATCCCTGTAGAAGAGGGGAAGCAAGACTGTGAGATTAGCTAGTGCCTCTCTGATCCAGGGAATGAACCAGGCTGTTATTTTGCCCCTTGTCAAAGGAATAGAACACATGGTTCATGTGACAGTTTAGCCAAGTCCCCTCACTGTCAGCAGTTCTCTACAGTATGCTTCTGCTAATAAGATATTCTCCTGGAAAGTTTATGATTAAAGAGTTGGGAAGGAAGAGAAGAAATTACAGGGGATGGTGAGAATGAAAGAGGCACAAGTAACTTGAGCATGACACATTCTTATGAAGCCTGTCTTTTATTTCCTATGTTTAGAGAAAACAGTTCGCACTTTATGGCTTTTGTTCAATCAAAGAGAAAATGAGCTATAAAAGCAAAGATAGGAAGGAGTTAACCAATTTCCAATTCAGTGTGTTACAATTTGCTTCAGTAATAATAATAAAAAAAGAACAATACTGAGAAACATAATTTTTAAAATGAAGACTACTAAATCAATAGGCACTACATGACTAATCATTTTCTATTTTCTTGGGGGAGGAAGGTAGAGCTGTGATCAGAAATCAAAAGCAGAAGTGCCCAGTTTCTCTGCAATCTGACAAATTCTGCTTTACTGTAATACACAAGAAAGGAGATTTTTACATGAGAAGACACTAATGCTGGAAAATGGCATTAAAAACACTGCGCACTAACATCATCTCATTTTGTGGGAAGATAATGGAATTCATTTGATGCTAGATGAGTTAATTCCCAAATACCTGCATTTCTTGGCAACTGAGTGTTTCAGCCTGAGACCAGAGGTCAGGGGTGACTTCTTCACTTATACAACCTTCAGTTGTGGTGGGACATCCCATAATAGCTACTTAAGTCTGTATTTGACTTGTAGCATGTGAGTAGTCCTGTCAGCTTCAGTAGGACTACAGAGTCTGTAAGAAAGGCAGGTGTTTGAGTGCTTCTTGAGCTTGCCACTCCAACAGTAATTTGTAAAATCCTAATTGTACAAATAGTTCTCAAAGTAGTGAACAAAGGTGAGCAAATACTCTCTCTCAGCACTGAATATCCAGAAGCCCACAGCATGAGTAGAAGACTGGGAGGAGATGCTCAAGAAGGAGATTTCAGTGTGCATTGCAGTTCCTCAAATTACTTTAAAAATTTCAACCCAGGTTTCATAACATACCATCATAGTCCTCCGGCACTAAACCGCCCTTTTGCTCTTCTTGAGGTTGATGGTAGCTGTGTTTGATTTCTGGAAGTGAACAAACATGTGCTGGCTCCTGCCTGGAGCATTTCACTGTACAGTATCTTACATCCTAAAGGACTCAGCACAGCTGTCGTGGCTGAACACATCCCAGTAAAAGGTAGCGTTGCAATTGTTTTTTAACAGGACAAAGCACCTGACTTAGAAGTCTTAAATTCCACCAGTTTTAACATAATATCCACCAATGAAACACAGTGAAGTGTGGTGTGGGCAAAGGGACTCAGATCATGAGGCATTCTGGTGCAAGAACTCTGCCAAGGCCTGTGTGACAGGGACACTGGCCCCAGCCTGTTGTGGGTGGGTGACAGCAAAATGAGCCGTACTAAATGTATGAGTGATGTCATCTGAACAGATCAAACCCCTGCTTCTGAACAGGAGTGGAGGAACTGGCACAACTGACACAAACAAAAGGAATTTTGATTTGACAGAAGGTCCCAGGATGCATTTTCCAGCACATACTTACATGCCAACTCAAAGTTACTTGGTAATAGGTAAGAAAAAAGCAACTTTGGTTTAGCAAAATTCCTTTTGCAATGGAGCCTGTGTTTTGAAGGTGCTGGCTTTAGTATACAAGTGTTCGTGGGAGATTAGTATTTATTAACTAATAACCCTTGATGATGTTTACTCCCACAGTTGATTTGCTCAGGTGTTTGTCACAGAAGTAGAAATAAGCTTCAATGACACAGCTTGTTCATGGTTCAGTCTGCAGAGTTTTGTGATTTCTTGGCAACTAAGTGATGGATTACTATTTTCTGTGAAATTCTCCTCTTTCTTGAAAGGCCTTTCATGCAAGGACTCTGGGGTAATTAGAAAAATAATAACCTTGCAATACTCTCTTGATCTGTTTTTAATGAAATGAAGTGGAGAGAAGGTAGGTGCTTTGTCCATAGTCAAATAATGGGTAAGTGGCAGAACTGAAAATAGAACCCAGGAGCCCTAGTTTCTACTCCTTGCCTCTAAGCAGCACTTCCACTCACATTGGGTTATCCGGTGTTAAAAGAATATCTTCTTTTTCCCTACAGGATTGAAAAAGAGTATTTAGCGTACAGGGAAATTTTGCATTGGCAAAAGCTGGACCAGATTAATTAGCAGATTTATGCTGGGTTCTCAGTCAGTTTTCTGCAGCTCAATCATGGTTTATTGAGCACATCAGTCATTTGTGAATGTTACCCTTAAAAGGGCCTGGTGAAGTATTACCTTCATTTCAAAAGCAGGGAAATAAAAGCACAGAGAAGAAGTTACCCAAATTCACACAGGGAGTCTTGGACACGCCTGTCAATTTTACCGTCAGCTTCCTTTTTTCCTCAGGAAAGTCTCTCGTCTGTTAGACTGCATTGTTTCCAGAGTTAGGAATATGCAACCTTGGTCAGGCATTACAACACAAGTGGAGTTTCTGGGCACATGTATGAACAGCTTCCAGGCTCTCAGCCTTGAACTGAAGAAAATCAAGTTTCTAAACCGATAGTACGAAACTAACAATTGCCAGAAGCTGTCAATCTGACATGGATATTTTGAAAGGGTGACATTACCTCTTCAAAACTTGGTGGGGGCTGAATACAGCGCCACTGAAAGCTCAGACCTGTGCTGTCCACTTCCCTGTGGATCAGAATATATTAGGAAGGAGAGGTAATAAAAAAATGCTGCTCCATCACAACTAAGTTTCTAGAGAAGCTTGCAAGATTAGGGACATGTTTGTGGTCTGTTTGTAGTGGTATTTCCTGGCAGGTCACGATCTGAGGAGGATAAAACCAGAATCTCTGATTTAAAATCAAAAGACTTTACTGGAACGAAAAACCAGATAATTTGCTAATGGAATAATTTTCCTGTACAGAACCTGACTTCACTGCCCTTCCCTGAACAGTAAATATAAGTTTAATGAAAAGATGTGTCTATTAGTAACTGGAGTGATACTGTCAGTGCTTTACAAACGTGCCTTTGGCTCGTAAGTCAGGTATCAATACTTGCAGAATCATGCTGATCTGTGTTGATTTTCCACCTAATATCTTCATCCCATTCCCATCTCATCAATCTCTAATTGGGTCAATATGAAAAACACCACTTCTTTTTTGGAGGGAAAAAGAAGTTCTTCACAGACACCTCAGATCCCATCTGTTGAAGGTAAATGAGGATGTCCACCCCTACATTGGGGGTGAGGTTGGATTTAGGATGTTGGAGAGGTGCTATATTACTGGGTGATGCAGTGCTGTTTACTTCCAGGTATGAACAGCCTTGTGGCTGAAACGGGGAGGAGCAACAGAGCTCTTGGCAGAGCAAATGCGCCGTGATGTGACACTGCCCTGGCTCGCAGCAGCTCCGAGGCGAATCCGTGCCTGTGCCTGCCTCAGACACACGCACACATGTGCACAGCCATAGAGCCATACACAAACATCATGACACAGCAATTACCTTGTGCAAAGAGAGCTAAAAAAGGCTGCTCATAGAATGATAAGAGTATCCAAACTTCCTGCTTAGATGTGCCGTGGGTGGCAGAATAAATCTTCTTCCTCTCTGGGAGCAGCTGCCTGCTGGAGAGAACTAGGCAGAGTATTAGCATCACATTGCAGTTTTTTAGCAGAGGGATTCTGGACAATGGTGTTTCTTACCAAGCTGATCAGAGCCATAAAACAGCCATTCCAGCTCTGGAAGCAGCTTTTATCTGGCTTGGCCGTATAAAAACATCCTCACTCAAGGTGCCTAAGTCTGGTAGCATCTGACTGAGCAGCAGATCTTGCTCTCAGATCTCGCCATGCTGCCTTTTATCCAGCTGCACATGGTGGTCTACTACCTGACAAAGTAGACCGTGAACAAAAATGGGCATTTGCTCTGCTCATGAACATCCTCACCTATATGGGGAAAATCTAATGACACTGGAAAGGGTGGAGAACTGAGTTTCCATCATAAGCCCTGCTCCTGTCCTACAAAGCATCTCAGCAGAGTCCAGCACTTTGCAGTGACCTCATGAGAATTAAAAGTATCCATGCAGGCTTTGGGTAAGGCTGAGTCAAGCTCTGACAATTGCTCTGGCAATGAGTGTATCTCAGTAGAATGAGTAAAGAGCATGGTATGCAAAGGTTTCCCAATCAAAACAACTTAATAAAAAAAGAAAAGCCTTCTATGAAACATCAGTGCCTCAAGGTTTATTAAGCTTCATATTTCTTATGACTCTTCCTATGTAATCTTAGTTAACTTTTTAAAAATTAAAGTACTTATGAAATAATATCAAAATGACTATCAAGTAGTCTATGCTCTGTATGTTCAAGTAAACAAAACGTGATTATGTTATGTATCAGTTTTTATTTACTGAATGTATAGTATTCAGCAAATAAAAGGTCAGAAGTGTTTTCAAGATAAAAAAAAGGGTAGAAAAGTATTGATAGAAATGTTATAGTCAGCCTCCTGACAAAGAAGAAATTACTCTATTTCAAACCCAATGAGAAGAAAAGAGTTGAAATGTCATTCAAGATGGGCTTATGTGCCCAAAAGCTTTTAATCTTTTTTTTTTTCCCTTTTCAGCTATACTGATTGGTCTTTTAAAAGACATTAGCTTTATTGACATCCTTAGATGTTCACAGCATAACAACTTGCTGCACAATCTTCTCCCTAAATTTGTAGCAGCATGTTGAGAGTGTGCTTGGCTGGAGTCTCTGTGCCTTGTCCTCAGGGTGGCTGCTGGAGATGAGGAGCCTGGTCTGCATGTGCTGGAGCACTCCAGTATTCCAAAGGCAGCTCTCCCCAGGCACTGTGAATTCACAGCTCTTTCTCAATCCTTTCCAGAGCTTCCTCACACTTGATATCTTCCTTACTTATCAAGCTTTGTGGTGGGCCTTTAATAATATTAACATTTCTGGTGACCCTTAGAGTAAAACTTGGTTGATAGCCAGATTTTATACAAAGAGATGCTAATTTCTGTTTAATTTTCTCCCTTTTATTACTAATCATATCACTGCAAAACGTAGTTTACAGCAATATAAATAGGATCCATTGCTGGAGGGAATTGTGCAGCTTCTGTCAATTTTTCAGCACCCAAATGTGAAACAGAAGCAATTAAACTCTGAGGGGAAAAAAGTACCAGTGTGGAACACATCAGAAATCGGGTCATGAATTCACACAGATGGGAAAGCCAGGAAGCAGTGGGAAAGCAGGATTTTGATTGACTCACCGTCAACAGTAAATGAGCCATTGGCAGTTTACTGTCAATTTTTTGCCTTTTAATCTGCAAGTTCCAGAGGTGATGGCAGCCCCCTGAACCCACTGCTTGGAGATGGGAGGAGAGAGGAAAGGGGGACAGAGAAAGCACTGGCAGGAGTTTCACTGAGAACAGGGATGGGTCGACATCACAGGAGGAGGAAGGCAATTTTATCATTCTCTAAATCTGATGTGTTGAGCTAAAATTAAACAATATCCAGGCAATAGTCATGGGTGTTAAAAATATGCCACCCAAAAGGATCGTGAGGTCTCTGCAGATTAATTAATAATAACAACATTGTGGTAATAATTAGAGGCATTGACCAGACCCAAACCCTATGGTGGGAATTGTTATACAAATATAGTTGAGGATAGTTCTTACTTCAAAAAACGTATAAAGCAAAGGGAAAAGAGGAAGGAGCAGAAGCCTGCCAGGTGAAGATAACTGTGACCCTAACAGGGCTTTGGTGTTACTTGAAACATGCAAGGTGCAGACAGGGAGTGCTCCTTTCTTGGCTTGTATAGAGCATCTGCTGAGCAGGCTGAGAGGAGGAGAGGTGACATTTCAATTCTCTGCTGGTCCAGCTTTCTCCAGAGAAAATCCAAGACCCAGCCACAAGCCTGGGGGCACACCAGGATACCTCACAGGCTACCAAAAGACCAATTGGTCCTTGCTAGCTAGGATGTGCCCGTGGCCTGAGCTAAACTCAGTGGGATTTGTGGGATCGTCATACCACCCAAGAAAACACAAGACCTCAGAAAACACGGGGTATTTTAGCATGCAGAAGCTCAGTATATTTTTCTTTTCAAGCAGCAGCGCAGCACTTCTGAGAATGAAACAATCAGTTATAAAAGTAACCTTGCAGCAGAGCTTCAAGGGGGAGTTATATATGCTGGCAAATTTTCACTGTTTATTCATTCTAGACATACTTATAGACTAATTCTCCTCTTACTCTGATTTTATATCAATTATTCGCCATTGATTGAGTGGAGTTAATTTAAATTTACAGCAGTGTAAGTGAGGAAAAGGGGCTTGTAATCAGTAGCAAGTTGATTCTGCCACCTTTACTCACCATGAATAGTACCTTACTCATTGAATAATCCTATGAATTCCTCTTGGGGTTTCTCACAGAATAGGACAGTATGTGATGTGAGTAAGGATGGCAAATATTTCTCATACTTTTCACATTAATTACCCTACTGGACTGGACTAGGTGACATTTGTTCAGCTGTGCATTTTTAATAATTTTCTAATGTGTCATCTTATAATGACATTTCCTCTCTACCATGTTATTTGGAGTTTGGGAGAGGTGTGATGCAAGAAAAGAGCAAAAATGTTGTAACAGCACTATTGGACAGACAGCACTGGAAAACTTTTCCCCAAGAGAGACAATCCCTTTTAAAATTAATTATTTTCATTTGCTTTTGAAGAGATTTCTTGATTTCCTCTTACTGGTAGTTAATGAACATGAAATGGTATCAGAGTAGGGTAATAGCTTGCTAAATTTTTCACTAAGAAACCAAATTTCCTATTGCAATCCTTGTTCAGCCTATACATGTGCTGAAGGGATTTGCTTGATGAGGACTAGCCTTGATAGGTGTGGCCTATTGACATTCTGAACTATGACAAAAAATTAGTGATTAAACTTGGTGACTGCTGAGGGTGACTTTATTTAAAAGAGTTCTAATTTTTTTAAGTCCAAAGCAGTAATTTATAACACTGCCAGAGAGGAATTCAAGATCCCTCAGTGGCGGCTCAGCTCTGTATTCCCAGTTTAGCACAGCTGTCAAATAAAAGCTCAGAAATTTTAAAAACAATAATAATTTTTAAATTACTTGGTTTCCCTTTTTATCTTACCAAAACCAATTGAATCCAGTTATCACTCAAGACATAGATAAAATTAAAAAATAATTAACTATGTATTTATTAATCTTTTGAAAATTATTTATCTTGGAGACAAGCATTCAGTGAGCAAAAATTATATTAAATTTTTAAGCAAACAAAATAGAGGCTTCAAATGAAAACCCTTCTTCGGGGTTCTGTGCTATGACCTGTAGCAGGAGACAGGATCAGTGCCTCTGCACAGGGGTGTGTATTCTCTCCATTGAGCCAACCATTTTGCCAGTGGATATGCCTGTGCTTGAAATTAGACACCTTTCTCTTTTTTCCCCCAATTAAAAGGGACAGGAGAGGAAACAAAGAGTAGGAAGCAGCAGAGGAGATATGAAGGACAAGTTCAAGAGATGTGGCATTAACAAGCAAGACAGACCCCACAAAAGGGATACATTAAGCCTGTGATACAGTGTAGGTGTGTGTCCAGCACCTTGTTTTATTTTTGCCCTGTTAAAAGAGCAAGTTCTCACTCATACCTGCTTTGTCAGTTTTGCTAAAATGATTTGGGTGAACGATAAGGAGATAGACAAGGAATCTCCTATCGTGCAGATGAAAGGAGTTGGTGGATGCACGTCAGGCAGAAAGCACCCCTGCCTCAGGCCTTGAGGGCAGAAATCAGCTGAGGCTGCTTGCCAGGATTTCACAGCCTCCACAAAATCTGGATATTGTGTGACAAATCAAAATTGCTTGTCTCTACCTGACTGCATGCATTTCCACTTGATGGGTTTTATATTTACGTGTCTCCAGTGGAGGAATGCGCAAGTATGGAAGTGCTGAAATGTTCAGGACATCTAAGTAAACGTGGCTTCTATTAATAAAAAAGAACTTTGTGATTCATTTTATGACAGCAAAAATACATTTTGTCACCCAGCAGAAGTCTCTCCATGAATAAGAGAGGTGCAAGGATGTTTCAGTGAGTGAGATGGCTACGTATCCATGAGACCACTGGAGCCTCATTAGTCTTAGTGGTAATACTGGTAACCCCACTGCTGGCAATGGAATGCAGAACCAGCCCTAATTCTGATTCAAACCCAGGTAGTCCTCGAAAATTGTTGGGTGGTTTCTGTGTGTTGAAGCCAAAGCATAGGTTTGGTCTGTGTGACAGCACGTGGATGTGACTGACACAGAGCCATACATCTTTGTGTGGTTTGTGGCAAGCAACTGGAGACACTGCAGCTAGGAATTGGTTTACATTTGGAAGCAGTGTAAATGCAGTGGATGCTGGGGGCCTGCTGGAAAACCAGGGATTCTGGCACTGCTATTGATCTGTCATATGATTTACTTGACCTTCTGCTTTCTTGCAGTGTCTTGCCTACTTATACTGTAAACCTTTCAGAAAAGAGATTATTCTTAGCCCAGAGGATCCTTGGTATTATTTGAATCTCTAGATGTTTCTGTGATAATAATAGTAAAGAAGCTAGAAAACCTGTTTTAAATACATGGCGTATACCTGCGAGAGACAAGGTATGGGAACACCAGAAGAAATGGGGTGACCTTGCTGTGGATACTTTTAAGCTGAAAATGCACAGATTTTGAGAGAAGAGTTAGGGAATAGCTGTAAAAGGAACAGGGGCAAATAGCCTGACTATATTTAAGGTGATACTTGTTAAAAAGAAATGTATGAAAGGGAGTTTTATTCTGCTTGTGGGCAACAGTGGGAGCTCTACTCAGTGGCCAGTGGATGTGGTCTTACATCCAGGGAGCACAGGGAAAGGACACAAAGTCAGTGAATGATGACAATAAAAGCATCTGAGATTACTTTTTAAATGCAACTGTACTATTGCATTCTTACTTAGCTGAGAACTAAATAGATTGACTGAAGCAATAAATAAACGCAGTGTTATACATTTTGTAGGGGGGAGCAGTTTGACAGAGATGAAGCAACTTCACCATGCAAAGAAATGCTATGTTTCACTCATCAACCACATTTTCATTTTCCTATCTGCAAAAGTGAAGCAGGGGAAAATCAAGCAACATAATGTACCTGTACATTCAAAAAAATTAAGGTGCAGAAATGGAGGGGTCAACATTAAATGCATTAATAATTTTCAGCATAGGAAGGTTTCCAGAAGCAGGGATCTGCCAGGCTGTGTAGTAGAAATGATATTATTCTGTGTTTCTCAGTGAGCTGCAGGCCAGGTGATCAATAGAGTCCAAATTTGCAGCAAACAGCTCAGAGTTGAGAAGACCACAGGTGATAAAGAGGAATGTTAAAGTTATGTAACCAAAGAAATAAATAAGCAGCCAGCAGCAGCTGAAAGTTACCTGAAGGGATGTTTCAGGGTAGTGAATGATTAGAGCTACTACCACTTACTGCTGTTTGCAATCCTGTAGGTAACAAATTACCTGTAAACCTGGATTATTACAAATTCAAGTTCCACTGAGTAAGAACTGTGTTGTATATAACCCATACATAAGAGATATAAACCTGTGTGCTTCAAAACATGAAGCATAGCTCCTGCTCCAACATCATGAGGAGTTAGTAGGCTTACTTTGTACGTGTTTTGTCATAAATGTCTATTGCAAGGAATGGCCATCCTTCTCTGAGCCAAGAAACAATTTTGGTAGCCCTCCCAGTGCATACATTATCCAGTTATATAACTTTGGTTTCCAAGGCATAAGGAGAGTAACTTCTACAGAGCTTTAAAAAAGACGCTTAATTTCTTCCTTCACTTATCTGGATATTTGATTCTGCTTCATTCAGAACATCCTTTTAAAGACAATTTACTTGTTCTTCACAATCAGCCCAGTTCAGCCCAGTTCAGAGGCCTCCCAGATCTTTTTTCTTCGAACACTTCAGCTCTTCAGAATTCTAAAGTCAGCATTTTATGTCTTCCTTTTCTTGACAGAAAACATAGTCACTTTGGAGATGATTAACATTTTTGTCACAGAAATGTTTTCCCATCAGACAACGTGATTTCACCTAAACTGAAATTTGCAATGATAAAATGTCATTTCTGACAAAAAAAAAAAACCTGAAAAAAAAGGGCTTTCCAGCTGGGAGAAGCATAACAAAATATTTTGTTTGGGGTTGACATTTCAACATAAAATGACTTATTTTTTGTTTCAATGTGTTGATTCAAAATTAAAAATGCGGTAGCAGAATGACATGTTGGATCATTCTGTTTTGATATAAAATGTCTAGATCTTAACATTTATACTTTTCCTCAGACTTTTTACTTTTCATTTAAGTTTGAAATGAAGAATTAGTTTGAAATTCCCTGTGGGAGGAGAAATTCTATTTCCTCCTCTGCCCTTGCATTAGGAGGAGAGACTGTTCTGAAACCAAAGGAGTAGGTAGGAGAGCAGGGCAGCTTCAGTTTTGCATCCTGTCTTGTATGTCATAGTTTAGCTGCACATATTTGGCCAAACTGCTGCACTCCTAAGGAAGATGGGTGGATTGTGAAGGGTTTTTGTTAAAATGAGGCAGAATGCTTGTCTACATCCCTGGCAATGCTTGGGAAAATCATCAAATCCAGTTTGTAAACTGGGAATAACACTACTTGCCTGTCTCACATGATAGGATGTGTCTTAATTGGTGCTTATGAAATTCTCTCCGATTCTTGAAAGATGCTGTAGAAATCTAAAATCATATTTACTGAAATGAGTTATTCAGGTGACTTAGAAGTGCTGAGCAAACTTGGCTGTTATTTTTAACAAGTGAAAATTATTAGTTTTGAGCAGTACCTCTAATCCTCTCTGCCAGGTTCTGGACTCTTTTCTTTGGGATCTTTTCCTTGCTCTGCACGTTTATGCACAGATGTAAAGCAGCACTTTTCAGTAAGCTGAACAGTAATGCTAGTTACAAGGACAGTTTTTTCTGCAGTAGACAACAGAGATCCATAAGAAATTTCCATGCTATTTCACTCGCAGACAGAGAATCATGCCTCTGTCCTTTTCCTTTTTTCTTCCTATTTTTGACATCATCTCTAACTCATGCACATAGACATAGAGTAGCAAAAGTTGTGGAACGAGGAGGATAGAAAATGCTGCAAACCAAAGTGGATAAAGTAAGAGTTTTTATCCAGGGTTCCTTTAGCCAAGTCTCTGTCTTGCTCTGCTTGACATTCAGACATTTAAAGGGATTTTCCACAGAATGTTAAAATATGGACTATATCGGTTCAAGGGGAAGAAGATGGGCCAGGATTCTGGATTGCATTGTACTGTAGTTTCTTGTTCTCTCCAGTTCAAGGTTCTTCATGCCAGTAGCTTGTACTGAGACTAATCCAGTTCTTTAGACTCCAGTGTCAGGTGTACCGGTGTCTTCAGTCCATGTCTGCAGTCAAATAAAAGCATGAACACCACTCCTATCAAATTCAGCAGGATCTGGATAAAATCTTGTTTTCCATAATCCTCTTTCTTTTTATCTTTCTATCTCTCCTCTTTATCTCCTTCAGCATCTGTTTTCCTTTCTGAGTTTTCATCTGGATTCCATCACTCATGGGACAAGCATGCTCTGTTCAGCAGCACCTGCCACTCAGCCACACCAACAAGAACACCCCTCCCACCTGAAAATGAACCTCTCATCTTTCATATCCTCAGTTCTCTTAGACTGCTATTTGTCAGGTAAGCTTCAGTCTGCCTGCTGTTTAATCTGTTTATTGCTCTGTCTCATCCTCGCCATCTGCATCCTTATTTTCTGTATTCTCCTGAGACTTTGAGCTTCTTCACTTCCAGGCCCAGAAGGACAGCAGTGTGGTTTTTCTTGCACTTGGGCTGTAGGAACTGTTAGAAAACATCATGCAAGCACAATTGTGCCAATATATCCATGATCATGTAGGCACAGGCAAAAGAGAGCTTTTCCCAAGAGGCCTTGCAATTCTTTACCAAAATTAATTCACATGAAAGAGGGCACAAGTATTTTTGTTTAATTTTTTGTTTCAATCAGTTTCCTTTCTTGCTACTGCAATGGGCTCCATAAATAGACTTCAAGTAGTACACAAAAATCCCAATAATCACTAACTGGTATTATTTAACAGGTTTCTAGCATAGAACCAGCAATGTCTGGTTTGAGTGGATACCTGGTAATGGCATCTCCAGTAGGGTGGTATAGGAGTTAAGAAAGAGTGTGTGTACAGCTTGTGTTTGCACTCTCATTCTTCCCAGCTAATGAGTGGCTTTGCTGTTCCTGGTAGCTGCTCTTTGCTTTTCTGGTGGTTTTGCTGGTACAGGAACCACCACCCTTGGTCATAGTGGCACCTGAGTCACAGCTGTTGTTGCACAAAGTGTGATGCTTACATGCACAATGGGTTCTTAGCACGGTCCATCAGCTCTAACAAATCTACTTTAGGAGTGAGAGAAAAACACAGAGAGGGAAAAAGGAAAGGGGAAAACTGTCTTTTCAGGGACCAGACAGGAAGGCTGAGGTCCCAGACTCTCACAGAAGGTGCAAGACCCTGAGAGCAAAAGTACAAGAGCGTGAGGACAACAAAGGAAAAAAGAATGAGAATAGCAGCATGGGAGCAACAGAGGGATGACACTGCCAGTGACACTTTGGAAAAGCACTGACTCAACAGCTTATGTGAAGGGTTATAGAGTTGCAAATAGGAAGCCCTTGGCATTATTAAGGCTAGAGCACTAATGTACCTGAGGCCCTCTGTAGCACTGTGAATGCTCTGCTTTGTTGTCCCATCCTTTTGCCATCAGGCCTACAACCCGTCTTTTCTGAGTTCCTGCTGGGGGAATCCCCAAGTAAGCAGGGCAAGGTGAAGCATTTCTTAAACCTGAAGTCTGGGCAGTTTCAGCCTTCTGGTAAGGGCTTCAGTTTATCAGTATAAAAATTAAATCCCAACAAAGTTGCCTCTGCTATAAAACAGTGCATTCCAGATTTATCCCATAACCAATAGTCTAGCATTTCTGTAGTGTTTCTTTAGCATTTCGAAAGCACCAGTAAGTGCGTCACATGACATCACTAATAATCACTGCCAGGAACATGGAACCCAGGCAGCTGTTCATTTCTTCAATCCATTTCCATGGGTTAGTTCCTCCCTGTGGTATTCACAGGGAAAGTGTCCCTATTGTACATTATATGGGGACATGGGGGAGTAAAAACTTGTAGCGAGGATTTTCAAAGGAACCTAAGTGGATTAAGTTCTCAAATATCCTAGAATTTCAGTGGCTTAGTCACTTTTAACAGCTCAAGACAAAACTATTGAGGACCAACTGGTAGATTCATTATAATAATAATAATACTTAACATGATTCATTCTTATTTATATTCTTGTCTCTGAGCCTGCCAGTCCCAAGAACTAGATTCCCTGCCCTACTTCCCTCTGCGTCCTTCCATATTACTTTCTTAGTGTCTGATCACATTTGTCTCCTTATGCTTGGTGTCATCTCTCCAGTGACTAATTTATTTTCTCTGGCTCTCCTCTGGCATCCTCACCTTTCCTTAGGAAGGCCAGAAATGTCTATTTGCATGTGGCATCCAGGGCTCTTGCACTGAGCACTTCCTTTGCACAGTAACATCTTTGTTTCCCCATCAAGAAGCATAATATCCTTCTTGTGATCAGGCAAGGAGGAAAAGCAAACCCGGTAAACAGGAACAGTAATTAGATCTGATGCCTTGGCTCTGGAGAGGAAATTGGGAGATAAATTAAAAGTTGGTCCCATTGGAAGGTTCCCCAATGGATATTGATCAGGCTCAGGTGAACTAGAAACGGTCCAAGGAGAATTTATTGATTAGAAGCTGACAACCAATTGTTTCTTCCTCTCTCTGTTTTGAGGTTGTAGTTTTTGTCTGCCTGCTTCTCTGATAGAGGCCACAGGTAAATTCTTTTAACTGTACTCCTTTGTCTATGTCCAAGGGGCAGCAGAGTGGAAGCACAAAGGCTGGCAAAGCTCATTAAAGTCAGGAGCACAAAAATGGAGCTCAGGTCTTGCCACTGCCTTCCCCAGAGATGCTCCAGGTTGTTCTCTATTCCCTTCTGACACCCTGACCTCTTGTCCTTCAGATTACACAGTTGGTTACCTGAAACCTTTGCTCTTGGATTTCTAACTCTGGCACAGAATTCCCATAAAAAACACACATATCTCAGTCAAGGAGAGGCGAGGAGAGAGGCAAAGAGGCACAGAGGCCCAGTTAAGCCTCAGAGGCATTTATTTGCCTTGTCAGCAGATCTAGCTAAGAATTCAGAAGGAGAAAGGGTATTTTTCCCTGGCTGCAGGAGCTACCTATGGTTTTAAAGTGAGTTATCAGTTTGCCTTATCATTGTTTTAACCGTTTACTACTGTTAATAGATTTCAATACCACTGAAATCTAAAGGAATTAGGGACCCAATTCTGAATATAATCCTGCTGGGGGAAACACAGAAACACTCCTGCACATAGGTACATACTCTTCTATGAATATCTTTAAAACTGCAAAATAAGCTTCACATCTTAAAAGAATGTCAAATACAAAGTTAGGAAACACAAGCCTGAGTCTTCTCTGCGGTATACAATAAATCTTTAACTGCATCTCCTCATACTACTTTTTACCCAGCAGTTCTGTCTCAGGACAGTGCACAGAATAGATGGAGCTTTATGAGTAAGCAGCTAGTCAATATTTTATTTCCTTCTTATTGTTTGGCATATGGCTCCAGGCTCAATTTGCTGGATACAATTCAAACCCTACTCTGGAGAGAAAATTATTAACTTTCTACCAGACTTTTTTGGAGGCACTACAGTGGCTAACTGCTCTATGGAACTTAACCAACTTAGTGCAACACTTCTGGTTGATGAGGGCATTCTGTTGTATTGGGTTCCTGCTTGGGAAACTTAGGCAGAGACATAGCAGGAGGGAGTTTTGAAGCTGTTCATATATTTGAACAGCTCCCATCTTTCTTCACTGTAGATAGCTATGTTCAGGATGTCCTGTAAATCACAGCCCAGACCTCAAGTCAGGAATCAGGAAAACAGGCCATCTTCAGGGAGTGACCTTTCATGGTACTTGGCTCAAGTGTCTTGCTTAAACGAAGACATTTGTACAAATGACATTTGTACTGTCAGGCAGGAGAAAATCCATCCCTCTAGACATTCAGATACCTTACTCTTGAAATCCACCTCTTCTTTCCTCTCAGTTCCTTGCCTCGTTTACTGTACAATTTTCCATCTTGGCAATAAATGAGTAGAGATCCTAAAGACAAAATCCTTTCAGTATAGCCTCCTGTTCTGCTGTAATATGCAATGTGCAAGTCAGTCTTCAATCAGCAAATAGTCTGTGATAGGGTAAGAAAGGACCAGATAATCAGAAATATGTTCAAAGGAACTGGATTTACTAGTTCTTCATGTTCAATTTGCACCTGCTATTTCCTATATTCCAAATACATGACTTACCAGTATCAGGATGTTTTTCAGTGCCTCGCTTTTCTTATGTATGTCTGTGCATGTGTTTGAAAAAACAAGCAAATGGAAACTCCAGAAATTCCATCATGTGAGTTCGGATTCATTCCTAGGTGATTCATCAGCGACGTGGGAACATTTATACATGCTGTATAGACCTCTGCTACCCGGGCTGTGGGAGGAACTGATAGAAGAAGTACACAGTTATCTTCCTTGTAGGTCAGCACACAGAGGGGAATGAGGCGAGCATTTTGCATCTGGGTTTTACAGTTGCTTGCTAACAAGAGATAGTGAGACTCTTGAATCCTGGATTACACTGTGAGCTCTGAAAGGGAATTTAAGATAGTGGGCCCAGACATTTCTGTCTTTTCTCCCCAAAATGGTCCTAGGTGCCCTCTTCGCTACAGTTTATCTCATACTCTATCTTCTCTACCTTTGCTGAGCTCGTATCCTTAGGAGGTGTGAATGCAAACCCAGACAATACAAGGTTGCTATTGAAATGTCAAAATTCTGCAACAGCTTTACAGCTTAACATAAAGGATACGATATTTTATTTCATGGTTTATTGATTTAAGAAAAGATGTATTGTAGAGATGTTATAATACTGACTGATATTTGTTGTCAAATTTGCAGAAAAAACAGTAAATAAACTTCTTTCCTCTACTTCTTCTCTTTTAAAATAAAATCTGCAAAACTCCAGGAAGATTTTTCCTAGATTTATCTCCATTGGGTTAGTAGCCGCTAGGCCAAGATGTTTTCCTATGTGATTTATATGTCTTTTCACTGGTCCTTGGAGTTAATGTTTCCCCCCTAGGTGTTGGCCATTTGTAGCACAGCTTGAAAGAATGAAATAGTGTTTTAAACTCTCCTTCCCATCTCAAAGTTGGGCTTTCAACTTTAAAAATTGATTCACTTTGGGTGAAAGGTCCTGGCTTGAAGGGTTCTGGGGAATGAGGTTCTTTATTAAGTGACAGAACTTGTGCATCATGGATAGGATCAGGAGACACTTCCCGATCACCGTCTCTCCTTCCAACGTGACTTGCTCCTGAACTAGAGGTATCTCCTGTAAGGGTAAACTATTTTAAAGGTCTGGGCTGTCTCTCTACTCTCTGCTCTCTAGTTTTGACGGTGACTTTCTCTGATATGGACACTTTTCTATGAAGAGCTAGATGGGGATTGTTGGCATATTGCACACAAACCATTCAGCCATTTGATAAAGTTGAGCTGAGGTTACATGGACACACAGAGCCTGGATTAAATGAACTGCAGCCATTTGGCAGATTGATTCTCTTAGGAATTTGTTTTTCAGCTTGACAAAATATAAAGCTTGATGAAATGCAATTTTAAAATATATGTATTTGGTAAATTAATGAACTGGCGCTGACTAAATGAAATTATCAAGAGCAATCAAACTCAGACATTTTTTGTGATTATAATGAGCTTCTCTCTTCCCATGGACAGAAAGTTATATGTGAAATCACTGTTACATAGCAGAAAGGTTCACTTTTAGCATCTTTAATATGAAAACACTCTATAAAAGAAGGTGCAAAAGAAAATCCAGTGTGCTCAGATTCGTTTCATTGGTTTCAAATTTGTTGAGTTCAGATTAATATTAGAAGAACAGGATGAGACAGGGTTTTATTGATGTCCCCATGCTCCTTTTACAGTTACAAAGGTCTGCTCCTAGGGGTTCAACTTATCTGCAGCAATTTATTATCCAGTGAAAAGCTTCCCACCCTGTGTGAATTGACAGCAAATAACAGTGAAGAGCAGAAACCAGGTGGGAAACATGAAAATCTGGGGTAACTGGAACCAATACCAAAGCTTCCACTGTCTTCAGTAGAGACAAGGTTTCTCTCTGGGAGTTTGGCTTAAGACAACTTGTATTAGCAACTTCCTGTAGCAAAGGAGTTCATCCCACTGATGACTTGGGCCTGGGTGAGTCTTGAGGATGTGCTCAGTTTTGGTAAGCTGATCTTTGTGGAAATGTGGCCTCTGCTTGTGGAAAACAGTGATCTGGGGTGTCTTTCTCATGCAGACTATTTTTTATCCTTTACTTCTCAGATTTCTTGTTCAAACAGATGCATTTCCTTACGGTGAGGAGAATGTGTCCCTATCCAACCCTGTTCTCCATTCTTTTGAAGAAAGGACATGGTAAGAGCACATCAGACAAATGGGCTAATTCAAATAATCATGAAATGGTGGCAGAGTTTTGACTTCACTCCTCTCCTGATTGTGGCCTCATGCTTTCAGCATGTTCAGTGGAAATATGCCTGAGCATATGTTTGAATTTCTGCTGTAGAGCTCCGTAAAAACAGACTGCCAAATTCATCTCTGATGTAAGCCCTGTTTGACTTCAGCAAATTTACTCCGGGGAGAGATTTGGTTCTGTGTACTTATGTGTACTAAATGGAAAAGTGAATTTTTCTGTTAATACTCTCTGCTAGGGTTAGGCTAGAAAAAATGCTATAGCACTGTGTTTCTTATGGAACAAGAATGCATATTTATGCATCTATATCTCTACAGCTTTGTCTATATCCACTTATTTGTAAAATTAAAATATTAGATAATGAAAGTGGTCTTAGAACTTGAAGTAATTAATATGCAGACTTTTTACTCGTTAACAGGCAAGCTTGCATTCAGATTTTGAGGGAGAAGCATGGGCAAAGCTGGGTATAGATCTGCAGGAGCAGTTCTGGATTAGGGCATGGAGAGCAGGGCCTTGGCATAGCCACAGGGAGGTGAAGGCAGGCCCAGCCATGGGGTGGTGCAGGCCAGGACCGTGGTGTGTGGGCAGGGGTCACAGTGCCTGCACTGAACTGCTCCAGGCAAAGTCATCAGCTCCTTCATGTCACAAAAACAAAGTTTATCTAGGGAACAATGCTGAAATGGACACCACTCCCTATTTTTAAAATAATTGTTGGAGAACTGAAATGGAAGCTGACAACCAGCTTCTCTCCCTTCGTCTGTGATTTAGGAAGACCTCTGGAGTAGAGGGAGGCCACCAGAGCCAAGAGCCTCCCACCATTGCTGCCTGGTGCAGAGTTCGCCCCAGGGGTGTGAGTTGCACAGGTGTCCCCCAGCACCATCGGGCAGCCTGTGGGGCTGCAGTGGTGTCAGACTGCACGAGCCATCCTCTCCTCAGGGAAGACAAGAGCAGAGGTGGGTATGGTTCTGTCTCTCTCATTTGAGTTACGTGTTGAAGCACAGTAGACAAACATGGGATTCAATCACCCACACCAGAGCTCCTGAGGAGTGACAGCACTGTGGCCCTCCTGGGCTGCTCCTCTGCGAAAGCAACCACTAAGAAAAAAGGAAGAAAGAAGGGATATTGATAAGCTTACTCTCCTCTGTGTAGCATCCTGCAAGTTTGTATAATGACATTTACTAATGCTGCCCACACAGTTCTGTCTCAGAGGAGTCTGGAATAGAGGTTAGGCTTTGTAGGTCACCATTATAAAACCAAGGTCCTGCTCCAAAGCTCTTCACTGACTGCCCTGTGATGCAGGGCAAAAAATTTCTACCCTTCTGCACCGCATTCTGCCCCAGTGATGCCGGCTCTCCTCCTTGGATGGCAGAGAGCCATAGCATTCCTGCAGGAGAAAGACTTCCTGTGTTTGTTCAGTGGCTGCTCTGAGTGAATCCATAATATCACAGCCTAAAGCAGACAGAGTTCCTACTCAGAATCCCTCTCTGCCCCTCACTGACAGTCTTCCCTGTGCTTCTGTGCTTCCTGGTAAAAACACAAGGTGGCACTGAGTCAGCAGGACCTTAGCTGACAGTTGCCTCTGCATTTCTTTCTATTTATACACATTTATGACAATTTGCAAGATCTCCTGTGAGTAGGCTGCAATCTCCCATTTGTCCAACAGTTTTGTGAGGATAGTGCCAGTGACCATCCTGACTTATTTATTGCAGAAGTTATTGTTTAGTCACTTTATGTAATACACTGACAATTTCATTAGGAAGCATAGTGCCAGAGTAACCTAGCAAATGGCCATTCTCAAGGACTACATTCTTGCACCTACAAGAAAAAAATAAAAGCTGAGAAAATTAAAGGAAAGAGGAAGCTGTCTCAAGGGACCCAGGGATCCCCTGAATGGTGATCTACCATCAGGCCCAGATTCCTCATCACTGACAATATTTCTGCTAGAGAGAGAAAGGCCTGAATTGCAAAACTGCATCTCAGCTCCCTGCAGGATGGATGTGCCTTATGAGTTCTACTTTTTGCTAGCAGCAAGCAATTACCAAATGTGAAATAGCAGGGGCATGATTACGACTATATGAAAATACAGACTTGCCCAATCCCTACTCATGGCTTAAAACAGCAGAGTCAAAGCCCCAGCTACACAGTGCCCGTTTCCTCTTTGCTCTCCAGCTGAAGGTACATGACTGATAACACATTTAAAACTGGGATTTGCCTTCCTCTAGGATCTGGGCCTGGTAAGCAGAGATAAGTGCACTGTTTACCATGGAAGTATGTCTGACACCTAGAGGGGAGAATTGGGCAGCAACCCCTAAGGTCCATTCCAAGACTTCTTGTAGTACACCGATGTGCTTATTCCCTGCAGAATTTCCTCATGTGTGATGTGAGGATGATAAGCTCTCTTCCTTTGGACAGCAATGTGATGACAGAGTACTGGGTGACACAAAGTTCTAATAGATGTGCCATGCAAATAGGTGAAATGTGTAATGCCATTGCATTTGAGCTGCTTGATTGAAAGGGTTTGTTTGCCTCCCTGTAGGGTGAGTGGCATTTTGTGTTACAAAGCTTGTGCAAATATGTTACAGAGAAGACATCCTCTCATATAGGAATTTCCCTGATTCTCTTTTTGGCATCGCTACAGTGATAGGACTAAAGCACAGCAAGTTTTTGACTGGAAGATGCTATGAAAGTATTTTTAAAAAAATTTGCCTTGCATTCAGGGAAGTGTTTCCATCTTTCCCCATTTTCCACTGCCTATGCTTCCTCACCTTGCGCCTTGGCTCTGTGGAGATCCTTCCCCAATCCTCCACTCACAGAATAGTTTATTTAACCTTGAAGTTCCCTTATCAGCTGCATCACCCTGCTGTAGCTGTGAGACCTAAATTGTTTTCCATCTCCGTGAGCTGAATGGGGCCAGGTCTTCAGAGAGCACAGGCTTGGAAGCACTTTAAATTAGGCAGTCTGAGATGGAAATGCTCCAGGTAACAAGGAAAAACAAACAAGCCCCATCCTTCTTCTGAGGCCCTTTTCTCCTTAAATGCCTGGTGGCTCTGTGGGAGCTCCAGCCCATCTCTCAGGAGAGTTGTGCACAGCTTATGACTCTTAATTAAATACATATTTCTGCGCAACGTGGAATGAGAGAAGGCTGGTACCAGTGCAGACCAGCAAGCTCCTCCTGTGTCACCAGTAATGCCCAAGTTCTCTCCTCATTGCCTGGCCATCACTCGGCAACATCCCTTGTGGAACTGCACACATAATGTGGGTATGGTCCCACTGCACCCCAAATACTGTGGGTGTTCCCTACTCTGAGTCTGTGTGTGATCAGTCCCTTCCAAACCCCGATGGGACAGAGCCTGCTGGCCAGGCTGTGGGGAGCTGTGGCCCAGGAAGCACAGGACAGGCTGAATGCCAGGTGCAATGACACCAGACACGGCTGTTTTGGAGACGGAGGGAGGGGAGGAGTGGCAGGGGTGTCTGCACAAGTGGTGCCACCAAGGTGCCACTTGGAGCCGTGTCTGCCCTGTGGTTGTCAGGTGCAATTGCAGCATATGCAAACATAGGTGAGCTTGCTTGAGTGCCAGCAGTGCAGGGTTCAAAGTAGGGCAGCTGCCCAAATTTATATTTAGGACTTGTGCAATGGCTGTGTGCAGTCCATGCCATCACATCTTCTAAGCAGGGCATGAAGCTGTGCTTTGCTCAAAACCACTTTGCCTTGATGTTGGAAAAAGCGCAAAGAAGGGATTGCAGCTTGTCCTGAAAATTTCCCTTACCTATGTGTCTTAGTCACAGGAGCACATACCTGTTCCTTCAAGCTGCATGCCTCTACTCTCACTTGCACTGCTGTATTGTGTGGTAATTAAGTTACTGGGATCCCCTGGAACTGCAGACTGAACAAAGACAGATTATGTCTTCTATGTCGTTGATTCTCTTTTTTGCATTCGGATTGCAAGTTTCCATTCATTTTGCAAGTGGTTTTTCAGCACAAGTGTGGTATTGGTGTCAGTTATCACCAAGTTTGACACAGCCCGTAAGAAAGCAGGAGGAGTTTACTGGGCTGCACAAATGTTCTTGGACATCAGAAGGAGCTGCCTTCCATCTTCACATGTGTTTATTCAACAGGCGAGCTGCAGGTGAAAAATAAATATTTAATACTGGAAAATATTAATTCCTTACAGCACAGGAGGCCCATGAAAAGACTGGTGGCAGAACTGTGCTCATGAGAACTCCCATGCAGAATGTTCCAACCACAGTTTTTCCCTGGAGTTACAGGGTATGTAATGATGTGGAGCTGACAAAACCATTTCTCCCATGGAGGGCACATGACTTAAAATGTCAGGAGTAGGGTTGGGGAGATGATGAATTTATAGATTGTGTGGCTTAATCAAAAAACACTAAAATTGAAATTCTGTATTTTTGGGAGCCAAACAATATTTTTAGTTCTCAGTTTATTTGTCCATTTCTCCTGCATTGTTATTTTTCCAGTTTTTACTTCTAATCAATTTCTTTAGCAAAGGATATTTTAAAGCAATGAGGAAACATTTTGTACAGAAATGAACTGTTTTGACATTTTGAAAACTCCCCTGATTTCCTGCAAATACTTCTCAGCAAATTCAGTGAAATCTCATCAACAGCTTTATTCTCATAATCTTATGCTAAAATACTATTTTGTGCAAACTTACTGTCTGACAGGAAAAATAGCAATATATTTCTTCTGGGAAGGCAGAAATTAGGATTTAGTGAGGACTTTGGATACTTTGGCCCCTTTCCCTGTCTGCCACTGGCATGTTGTGTTGTCCTAGGTCACTCCTCTGCTTGTTTCCTCTTTCTCTGGATGACAAGTTCTTAGTCAAGTAATTCTACTCTGTGTGTATCCATCCAGCACAGATTAGCAAGAGGAACTGATGCTGATTGTGATTCTGGGTGTTCTTTTGATAAAAATTTCTATTACAACTTCTCTTCGTGCAGTGAACAGGTTGTGGCGTGTGGTTCCAGGTCAAGGAAATAGATTTCATTTTAGAAAACATAGCGGGACTCCATCTGCATGAAATCCTAATTGCATTCTTTGGCTTTACGTTAGGCAAGAAAAGCAAATTAGAACCAAAGCAAATGCTATATATACTTAGAAATTGCAAATACCTTCCCATTTTAAACCAAACATTGAGAAGCTTTTGTTCATCTTCTTTTTTCACTATGTCTCTTACTACATAAAGGAGACCATGTTGGACCTCCCACCTTCAAGTCCAGCCCAGTGCAGCCTGCCTTATCCTGCCCCTTCAGCCTCTCTGAGGCTAGCCAGGCAGTTTGGACTCCTGGTTTTGCACTAGCACAGCAATCTTTTCCAGGGATCTCTAAGCACTGGATAATGAGGGGCAATACTACCAACCCTATTTCACACAGTATCTTGACCCCAGAGAGAAGTGGTTTGAAGAAGATCATGCTGTGAATCAGTCAGACCCAGACTCCTGGGCTCAAATCTGCTGTTGCACAGCTGGCCTTCATTGACAGCAACATGAGTCAGAAAGCGCCTGTGCATATGGTTCCTAAAATAACTGGTAATCAGCAAAATTCACAGACCTTTTACTCAGTCACTTCTCTTGAAAGAGTCTTGTTAGGCCAAATTCCTTTTTTCCCTCCATCATACAAGTGCTGGTCCATTGAAGATAATGGATTTGTTTGGGTATATCAGAGAACAAGATAACCATTGTGGTGTTCAGGAGGTATTTTATCCATGTAAGGATTTGGCCAATTACTATTATTTAGTTACAGGCATGTTGGTGTTTTGCTAACCATAAAAGAAAGCAAATCTTTTTCATTCTATCTAATCAACACAAGAAGCTGGCTTAAAAGAGAGGTGAGAGAACAAATTTCAAGCTGGAAATATAGTGTGGGAACCTTTGGATATTTCTTTATGCAGCTCCACCATGCCAAGCCACGAAACTTGAGCCAGCTCTGTGAAAGCCAGTTTTACAGAGGGGAAGCAGTGCAGTAATGGTAATTCCACAGAGAGTCACAGTCCTGCTTAAGTCCTGTGTTTGGCCCAGGCAGACCCTAACCTTGCCACATTAACAGAGCTTTCTTTTCTCTGTAACACCCCAGCAAACCCAAACACCTACAATTTCGGTATTTTCATCATTTTTTTCCTCCTGTTGCTCACTCATCTAAAGGGTTTTGCTGATGTTATTTGAAAAGCACTCAGTCATATGACTAAACTGACCAACTATAAATTTATTGAATAAGCTGGATGATTTTAAAACGCGTTTTTTAAGGTCCATGAGAATTTTTCCCATTTATGGAAGGAAACCAAATCAAGCATATAAGTTGTACCACAGTGTGCAGAAAGCATTTGGCATCAGCCAAGCCTGTCGTGGACCATTTTTGTACCATCTACAAGCTGTTGAATCACAAAGTTCCTGCTTTGTCAACCTGCCTGTGGCTTGACCTCTTGATTTAATCTGGTAGTTGTTTAGGGAGCTTTCTATCTAGTGTTCTCAAAAGATGGCAGGGAAAGTCTGCCTTCTATCCAGCATTTGTTCAGCTCTGAGTAAATTGCTCCTGCTCCAGCACTTCACGTGTGCTGGCACTTTACTCTGAGTATCACATTCGTCATCCATTAGCTTGACTTGCTGTATCATTACTCTGCTGCTGAGTTTCACAGAGATTCACAGTGCAGTGCTGGTGTGGGGGGTATCAGACACCCAAGGAGCAACCCTTGCCCAAATCGTCATCTCCTGGGTCAGTCTCTGACCTCAGGAACAATGCTTCCTCAGGGAGGCTGATTTATGGACAGGCCCTTGGCTTCTGTTGCCAGAGAGATCGCTATATGACCTTTCAGAACCTTTGCTTGACTTGTTACTTTATCTACTCCGCTTTTAGGAAAAGTGTAGAGAAAATGCTGAAGGAAAGATTATCTGTGAAGTTCACTGATAAACATGCAATTTTTCTTACTTTGATGTCTTTCTTTAAACAGTTTGTCTGGGCTAGAGGCAGCAAACATGCTTTAAATTTATTTATTTGAGCAGGTGATCGGCGAGAACGCAGAACCACCTGGTGCATATGGCCGACCTTAACACAGCCTTCAGGTGCTGGTGTTTGTCATGGGAGGAGTTCAATTCCAGTAGTGTCTCACCTGCCTCCTTCCAATAAGGGTCAGAAAAGGCCTGTGGAGCTTCACCCCAGGGTCCCACACAGCACAGCACCATTTCCTACCTGAGGCCTCCAGCTGAGTGCAGTGGTGATCCCCAAGCTTATGAGTGCAGACTGGATGAGGAAGCCTGCAACAGTAGCTTCTGCCCAAAGCACCCACCTGCATTCCCATGAAACCAGGCTCCATTGTCTCCTAGTCAAACTTCCAGGCTACTATCTCCATATTTTCTCCTCTGCTGCTCTTCGCATGTGAGGAATCCCTCCTGTAGGCATTCAGAAAGCCACCTCTGTTCCCCACCTTACAATTCCTTATCTCCTGTGAGGTGATGCAGTGGTGACACCTTTGACTGCCTTGCTGACAAATGTTTCATCCCACCACCACATCTCATCGTCCAGATTTCGTCTTTCATCTTCAGACTACAAGGGTTTTTTTGGCAGGCAGTCATGTCTTGCTTGGTTGAGGGCAGTGGGGTCTATGGTTATGTTCCTATAAACTGCGTACAATATCAAATATAGTCCACTAATCTTTTTAGCACAGTCCTCCCACTGGTCTGGTCCACCTGAGTAATAAAAGCTAGGACTTCCCCTACAAAACAAGCAGAAGACCTAATATTTGAGGAATGCAAACTACATGTGCATCAGCCCAGGGAGCATGGGCATTGCTAGCAGAAAAGGGGTTAATCCAGTCTTTTTTTCCCTGCAGTCCCTGCCGGGTGGATGAAAATGAATCACATTTCATTCTGCTCTCAGTCAGCTGAGATTGCTCTATAATTTTGTTTTTAGTCATTCGTGACTGAGACCTTCTCTGGCAAATTTAGTCACCGAATGTTTTTTTGCTGTTTAGCCCCAGTCATTTGAAATCTCGGGGGAAAGTGGGTTTCATATTGCGACAGCTGAGAGATGAGCAAGGGGAAAGCTGATGGATGTTGATAGTTCAGGCTGATGATATTCAGCATCGTTTCCATATCCCACATTGCTGGGCAGAGATACTCAATTCATTTATTCATGATCATATACAAAGCATTTTAGTCTTCAACTCATAATAGCTTGTGACCTTAAAGAGACACAGTCAAGTACTTTTTGGGCCAGAATTTAACCTACTGTAGAAATTGCTATCTGCTGAAAGTGATATATAATAATAGCTGCTAACACTGCCATTCATCCTGCCATCTCTACATACTATACACACATTACAGGGAAATTAATTTCATGACCATTAGAAGAGATAGAAGTGTATAATTTTCCTTTTTAACAGCAGGAGAAACTGAGGCAAAAAGTTAAACCATTGGCCACACACAAAATAAAGGACATAATTACACATGGGATTGAGGTCTTTTGTTCCTGTTCTGGATCGGCAAGCAGTGTCTTGCTAAACAGTTAATTTGTGTTAATCCAGCCCTAGCTCTTGAAGGAAAGTTTCCAGAAAGAATTTGAGAAAGAGGAAAAAAAAAAATCCTAAAATGCAAAAGGTCCCTTTGCTGTCTGTGCTTTAGCAGTGTTAGCAAGGAGCTATTCCCCTATTTCCAGTGGTTTCACGATGGCATTGACGATGCTTCTGAGGCACAAACAGGACATCAAATAAAACTGAGACATGAAAGTATTCCTGCTTCACTCAGAGAAAGATGGATGAGCCTGCAAGGCAGAGGGGCAGGGCAGAGACATGTGCATCTACCCATGAGCTTATGTGTGCAGGACACAATGGCAATCAGTCTGATGAGAGACATTTTGTTCCCCATTTTCCAAGAGGAAGTTAGGAGCACCACAGAGTCCTGCAGCCTCCCTAAATGGAGCCCCGGTTCACTTGTCATGATCAGGAAATAAGTCTGCAGCAGGATTGCAAAGGGCTGTGGCACAGCGGAGACGTCCAGTCGTGTTAGCATGGTGAGACCCTACAGATTCTGTGGAATGGTGCTGGCTGTTGACAATAGGGGCTGATGGAGAAGGCATTTCCATGAAGTTAATGGCTGGCTGGTGGAGGCTAGGGCCTGAGGCCATTATTACCATTGTAAGTTCTGGAAATATAAAAATGCAGGGAGAAAAAATAAAGAAAATTGCCTTTTTATATATCAGAGGGTTTAAAGTTGAGCTGGCTGTTGCCATGGCTACAATATTCAGTTTGCAGTCTTTAGTTATTTAAGACCAAGGGCTCGATCTTGCTGAATCAGTGAACTCAATGGAAACATGTCACCCAGCCTCAGCAGGGGAAGAATGAAACCACAGTAGGGTGGTAGGAAAGGAGAACCCATTCCCATCCCATTAGAGCTCACATCCCCTGCGTACAAGGAGGCTTTCTGAGGTGCAGAGGCAGTGCCTCTGTGAGGAGATGGGAATGGCTGCAGGCTTCCGTGAACTCCTGAGTTCACAGGCTAGGATGCTCACACCAGTTCTCAGTTCCTTACAGTGCAGCACGGGCATCTTTGGAATGGAAAAGATTGCCAGTAGGGCTGATAACCCCTGTTTGTAAACTCTAGCTACTACATAACTATTTGCACTATATTAATAATTTTTAAGATCAAGACTTCTTAAAGGGAGATATAACTTCTCAGTGGCAGTTAAGCATGTCTTGGATCATAGAACTGGTAAGATTGGAAAAGACCTCTAACATCCCTGAAATGTTCACCTTATTCCCAGAATGGGCTTTTCATGGTTCATCTAGCAATGACATAGTTTGTGTTTATGATGGAAAACTGAAGTTTTCCTAGTGTGGATTTTCAAGTTCTTGTTAAAATGGATTAGAATCCCTTAAAGATTGCTGTCTATTTGGATTAAACTGTGAAGTCAAATGAGACCGTAGTAGAGTACTAAGGAAATGCAACCAGCAGGGGTTTGTTCCCAATCTTTGCTTCTCTTCCAGGGGATTCCCAAGGGGACATGCTACCAAACAACATCTTGTGTTGTAAAGCACCGTCTTACAAAAAAAGTAGGTCCCAACTATGTGCCTTGATGTCATTCTTCTGTTTCTACACTTGCCAAAGAAAAGCCAAAAGGATTTCACAATCTTTAGAGAAAGAAACGAGGAGTACAAAATGAAGTTCTCCAGGTCAGAGCCAGCCCAGTGTGCACGTCCTCTGTAGCAGGTTGCTGCAGTGGCACAAAGTAGCTGCTTTTCTGTATGCTTTAACAAGTATATTATAGGCTTAGATGCAATACTGAGAAACATAAATGCCTTATATTTGCAGAACTGACTACCACATCAGAATCTGAGGTGAAAATGTATGGATATGATTCTCTGAGTTGTGCCTCTCTCCTAAAGTATATCTATCTGTCTGTATAAACACATTATCTCAGAAATGAACACAGTAGTTCTGTATTTACTATAATGCTGCCATGTCCCAAAGCTGCACTGCAATGCCCAGGATTTGTCTGTGGATCCCTGTCCCCCAAATTTATCTTGCAGGCTCGTCCTAGGATATTCAAATTGTTCCCTACATGTGTAGGTTGGCTGTTTCCCTGCTTTTATGATCTATTATGCACATTCCTTATTGCCTCAAGAATAATGGTGGTCATATGTCCCCTTTGAGACATCTGGTTGGGCTGTGCAGTGGTTGCTGGCTTTTCCTCCTCACCAGATGGGAGGTAGAGCACTCCCCAGATCAGCCTCAGAGCTCCTGCCACCCCCAAGTGAGACTAGATAACAGTGCCCCATACTGAGGCAGAGACAGGAGAGTTTTATCAGGGAGGAACATGAACCAAATGAAAGCTTTGGGATCTCACTTCAAAAGAAATGCCATTAGCAGCCCCTTTGTGTTTGGCTGTATGGGTGGGCAGGCATTTTATTAATGTCCTGAGCAAGCAGAGGGAACAGCTGCCTGTATGTTGTTAGTAAACAGCACAGGGACACTACATTAGTATGAAATTAAAGAATTCATGAGTGAAAAGGGAGATTTCCAGAAAAATTAAACACATCCAGATGACCAAGGAGAGGTCTTATCTCCTTAGGCAGAGCTACACCAGTTTCATCAAAAACTCTAGAAGATGAGAAGTGAGGAGTCTCCAAGAGCTGGCCACATCCTACTCACCACCAGCATCACTCCATGCTTCCTCCCAGCTCCTCTGCCAAGCACAGAGCCCTTACACACCTCTAGCCTTTTTCCACAGTGGAAACTCTGCTGAGTCTCCCCTTTGTGATAAAAAGAAATTGGATCTAAATTTCCAGTCTAGAGCCAAAAGCCAGATGCAGATTGGAAGAAGAGCACCCTACACCTTGTGGAAGAACAGGGGGTTGCTCATATTTCCTTCCTTCTCCCATGAGGATGCTTTTCCAGGGTGTGTTAGCAGCAGTTCCCAGCATTCCTGTTAACATTTCTCTTGTCTGCTTTCCAATGATGCAGGATTCATTTGAAGACATAAGCATGCTAGGATGTAGGAAAGGGATGATTTCCCCATTCATTAAATCAAAACAACTTGTTTTGGGAAATATTGGATTTTTACTGAAGATGCATGATGCAATTGAACTCCCTTTTATAAATGAGTTATTTTTTGTTGACTGCTGATGCCATTCTGTGTAAATCTTAAGACTTAAAAATTGCTAGATAATTTTTTTAGGCCTACATATGGTAGTGAGAAAGGCTGTCAAGAGTCCCTGGGAGAGGTGTTTTTCCTGCATCAGCTCTGCCCCTTGCCTAGAGATTTTCCAGCAGGGAAGAGACGATTCAGTACTGATCACTGCTGTGTGGACTGATGTTTGCTGGAGGCTCCACTGTTTTGTGGGTCACAAGTATGGGCACAGTCATCCCTTCATGACCATTATTTGTACTGTGTAAATCTGGATTTGATATTCCAAGGTCACCTCCAGGCTCACCACTGAACAGGATGAGACCTGGAATATTGGCCCACGTAATTTCCCATCCCTAATGCATGACTTAATACACTGCCTTAGTATATGTTATAATACCTATACACGAATTTTATACAATTGGTGATAGGTTATTTCTTCTCTCCTTGTATCCCAAACCTGAATTTCCTTTTCCTCTATCTCTCCCCCTTCTTCCCTCCTTCCTTCTCTTTCCCTGAGCTGTCAGCACTAATGAATAAAGAAACATCTTTATTTAACCCCTCATGACATCTTCTGCATCTGAAATCCCTGGTAATGGCTTATGGGAACCTTCCATTGATTGGGTTAATAGAGAATAAAATTGCTTCATAACTGTATTTCTCTTTGATTTTAAAATTATGTCTCCTATCCCCAACACTGGGAAGGAGTTGTTAACCCTTTCATTGTTCTAGTCCTGCTGGGGCTCCCATTGCCTTCTCTGGATGCTACCCAGTGTGGAGCTGGAGAGGATGGGTGGAAATTAATAAAATCCCTCAAGGAAATACGTGGTATTTCTGTGAAGATAATGAAAATTATCTGAGTAGAAGAAATATCATGAAGCAAACTATGCATAGATTGTAAATGTTACTGCGAGAGGGGGAAAGTGCAGATTACTGGGTTGCTGTATTTCAGCCCCTCACAATAAAAACTCGGCTCCTTTTCCATCAGTCTCATATTCTTCACCTGTGTTAAGGGAAATGGAGGCCATTGTCTTCTTACGACTTCTCTATTACCTAAGTTTTATCGAAACGCTAGAGAAATATAAGTGTTGCCTGGCTCTGCTGCCACCCATCGGAATTACTCCTTTCCATGTGCATGGCTTATGCAGCATTTTGTGGATATTTATCTTGGTTTGAAGTTTTTTCAAGATGTTTGTAAAGTGCACAGAGAGGATTTCCTTCTGTCTCTGTACTGCCTGTGGCCATTGCAACAGTGGATGAATATGAACTTACACCGGCCACCAAAGCAAACTGCCAAAGAGCAATTCAGCTGGAAAATTAGTCTGCAGCATGTGTTAGAGTTTTACATATCTTCAAGATCTCCTTCCTCTATCTAATGGCATTACTGCCCTCATTTCTAGTCTTTAACAAATTGTCACAATGGGAGATGATAACAGTGACATAATTTCTTATAGTAAACATATGTACTTTCAGCCCAAAGGGTCCAAGTGTGCTTTGCCAATATGTGTGGCAATAACCATCACTCCCTGCCTGTGGAACAGCTATTTGAAAGCACAGGGGAATCTATGTGGAAGTATGAAGAAGAGAACAGCCCAGTTTTGCTTTGAACTTGTTGTATAGATGAGATGAAAGAGGGATGTTTCAGAGTGGTGGAAAGGAATTCTCAAATATTAATTTGATCAGGACAAACAGAATAAATACCCCATCATGACCCAAGGATCTTTAGGGGGAACAGTAATTAAGAATATCAGCACTTAAATTTCTTTTTACGCATTGCAAGAAGCACAGGTCCCTTTAATTTTTTTGAGGGATTCATTCAGCACCAACTCTGAAAGAAGAGCTTTCCCTCAGAATAATAAATACTGTTTTCTCAGTCTCTGTCTCTCCTGCAGGTCTCTTCCATGGCCCAGCAAGGCCTGTTAGTAATTAGGTGATGAGATTTGACATGATCACAACACAGGCAGATATGGCTGCAGGTTTCTGCCTCAGTTTTCAATTATTATTTATCTGAGCAAAACAGCTCTTCTGCTACATTGTAGTGGCTCACAGGGTAATTTTTCAAATGAGCATTTTAGTTAATATCCCATAATGGCTCAGATATGCAGACTGAACCTCCTAAAAGATTTAGATGTTTATGGTATTTACCGTAACAGCTCCAGCTCTTGGACTGATTCCACAGTAATGCCTCTTTCCAGACTGGTTCAGGGCAGTCTATGACAACCACCACAACATTTGTTCTTTCCATCTCAGGAATGGGTTCCCACAGCTGATACAGATGCTTTGCCTGTCTGCTGTTGATTTGCTACAGATGGAGACCCTTCTTAGATAGCAGAGGCCCTGCTCCAGTGACAGCATTCACATCCCAAGCAGCACAGTGTCCTTGCAAAAACCATTTTTGCACACATCTTTTGTCATTGTACCAGACTTGCCCAAAAATACAGTTTGAAAACAATCTCAAGCCTTTCCTCTTGCAGCTTGGGACATTCCCACCTACTGCTGTGAGAGAAAACAGATTCTGAGATCGGTAGCTGCTTCTCCCTGAAAGCCTGGCATAGATGTCAATACAAGCACCAAAGGCTAAACCACTACAGTCCTGATTTGGGCTATACTGCTCATGATTTTCTCCTGCATGTCATTTACACTCTTCTTATCCACTGCTGGCGGTGATGGGGGTATGAATCACATTACTGCAGCTGGTAATTTTAGCAACACTGCCTGGGAATGCTGCTAAATATAGAGAGGGGCGAGTAAAAGGCCTTCCTCTTATCAGGCATCTGTGTAGGTTCTTGGCATCTCACAGGTACAGATTGTATTGTTCCTGATTTAAGGCTCTGGAGAACCTTTGATGAAGCCATGCCTGTCCATCACAGAGCAGAAAGCTGCCTGGAGCCAGCAGAACATTACACAGGCTGAGAGGTCTCCCAGGGCCAGGCAGCATATTGGCATTTTGTCAGGTAGGTCTCTGCCCATGAGCACTGCCACTGAAGGTTTAATTTGAGATCTGCTCTGTGCCATTTACACGGATCTCCAGGCTAAGCAGGAAGGAAGAAGCACTTGTGTTTGCATCCACAAGCTGAGGGGTAAAGCACACAAGCTGCAGTGGGTGGAGGAGAAGAAGCAGACAGTGTAGACCTCTAGGCAGCACATGAGAGTACAAGCCTGCCCAACAGGGAGAATTTAAAGCACCATTAAAGGCCAAGTGAATAAAGCTATCACGCAGCTCATGCCTCACAGCTTGACTGTGAGGACTTGGGTTGCCATGCAAGAGATGCTGCTGCAAAGAGCCTTTTGGACATCAGCAGTTGTAACTCATCTCAAATCGCAGGGAACAAGGAGGAATTCTGCCAGTACTATGTCTCTGAAGAAAACCAGGACTCTGTTAAGGTGGTCTCTCTCTCAGTGAAGGGTTTCCTGCCCCATTAACCCACTGAAAGGCCTTGCAGAGCCGTCGGGGGCAGGAGAGCCAGCAGGAAGGTGAAGGCAGGATCTTCCAGTCAGTAGGACTGAACTGAAAGCGAATGAGAGAAAGAATAAACTTCCACGTCTCCCTGCAGTGCCAAAGTAATGCAGCTTTATTGGTGCAAAGCCACATTGCCACTCTTGCTGGCAATTGGAGAGAGATTCCAAAGTTTCCATGTTTAACAGCTTTGGTTTCCTTCAGGAGCAAGAAGTCGCCCTGGGGTGAGCTCCCACAAGTGTTTCTTCGTCTGTCTACATATAAGGGGAGTTGGAGATTTATTGTTTCCCTTTGTATTTTTTGCCTAGATTTTTTGGTTTTACTTTTTTAGATTTTCCCCTGAAGACCCAAAGTACATTCCTTTGCCAAGTACAACCAAGCAAGTGTCAGCATTTTCCTAAAAAATGTCCATTCCCAAGATGGTTTTCTGCCCCCAAAATGTCAGTGGAATTATTTGAACCAGTTCCATTTATACTGGCAGAAAAAAAACAAACAAGATGCCAATATACATCTCCATGCAAATGACATCTTGCAGCCCTGTGATAACCAAGACTTGGAACATTCTTGTACATGGAAAGAGAAAAGAAATGGTGTGTGTGCCTGTGTTCGATGGGTGACAGAAAGGAGAGCCCATACAGAAAAGGCCTTACAAGCCAGAGCAAAAAAGAGCTTTCATCTTTTTCCAAACAGAAAAGAGTCTGCATATCAACTGTAGAACAGAGGTACAATTTCTATGCCAGTATCAAATGAATCCTGCATGCCAGTGTAGAAGGAAATTTACAGGTCAATATAAGGGAGCATTTCTGTGAATCACACTACAAAAAAGGTGCTTAGACTGCCCTAAAAGCAAGTGCTTTTTTTCCTACCTTAGCCCAGAAGAGAGCCTACCAATGGAAAAGAACCTGCATAAAAAAAATCTCTTGTAGCTGCCCTTGAAGAAAAAGAATGATAGAACCAGTCTTTTCAAACCTAAACCAATTAACAAGGTAAAAGAAAAAGTCTTATGATAATTAAAAATTAAAACCAACAAGACAACAGTGTAAAAAATGAAAGAAATTAATAAAAACAATTAGCAGAGATGAAAAAAAACGGGGATGGGAGTGATATAAATTGAACCTATTATAAGGCACTAATGACATTTGAAAACCTAATTTTTACATTGTCAAACCATTTTGATTAAGTGTTAAATGCTGCTCTTATGAACTTGGCATATATTGTGCAAGAGCAGTAATTTCTGGCTTTATCTTTTTCGTTTTCTCTGAAAAGCTGCTTGCGTGCTGAAAGAGGCAGTGAGCACTCAGGACTTATCAGTGCTCCTTTCCCTTCCATTCCCCATGCCAGGGAAGCGCCAGCCCTGCCTGACAATGGGTTTTTTCATGTTCACAGGGAGTAGGACCTAAATAGGGTTGGGGGGCAATGAGGAGACAGAGGTTAGAAATCATGAAGACATTGGGTACTGGTGAGAAAAACAAACGTCTTTCTAACTAGGAAACTTCTCTCCTTTTTTCCCATTTTTTTTTCCGCCCTCCTTTTTTTTTTTTAATGTCAAAAATGGAATAAGCAAAATAATTGAAAGAAAGAAAATTGACTTTTTATGGCTTTTTAAGTGCTTAACATGAAGTTTCATCTAGTAAAATTATTGTTATTTTTATCTTTCGCTGCGTCGTTCATGCTTCTCCTTAAAGAAGATATTTCTCCAGTCAGGATGCCAGCTGCAAGGAGCCGCGCCGGGAATGACAATGGCCTATGCAAATACAATGCATCAGCTATAAAGCCGCTCCAGAGCAGCCGCCTGTGCCGGTTTGGACACAAATCCAGGAGGAAACAACCCGAGAGGGGCGTCTCTCTCTCTCTCTCTCTCTCCTGCCTGCCAGGCAAGCGGGCACCGGGAGCACCACCCCCACGCGTTCGGGAAAATAATTTCTCGAGTGAAAGTGAAAAAAACTATTTATTTAACAAAAACCGAGTCCCCCGCTGTAAAAAAAAAAAAAAAAAGATATTGAAACCCCCTCCCCTGTCCCCTAAAAGAGGACTCTGGATTTTAGAGTTCTTTCTGTAGGTAAAACCTGCAGTCCTGAGCTGGGCCGGGCCAGGCAGGGTCCGACGATCCCGCTTGGAGGGTCCTGCCGAGCAGGGCCGGAGATGGGAGCTGGTCTCAGATGAAAAGCAAGCCAAAAACAGTCCAAAAAGGAACAGAAGCCGCTGAGGCAGATCACAGACTCTTCTCCGCTGAAAGCCGAAGAGACTAGAGAGCAGAAGTCCTCTAACCAACAAATGTTGTCAGAATCGGGAGAGAAAAGAATGCAAAACATTCTAGTTGCAAGCTCAAGCCGGCCGCTTTGAAGAGTTCTCTCGGCTTCTCTCTCCCCCTTTGCAATTTAAAGCTACACTAGAAATCAAGCAGGCGATGGGGAATACAGCATGGTCATAGAATCACCCCAAGACACCGCCCTGCTCGAGAGGAGCTGGGGCAGCACAGGAGGAGGCGGGCAGGGCCTGGCTGCAGGGGCAGGTGAGGATGCTCCACACCTCGGATGAGTCCCTCAGCACGGGCAGCAGCACAGAGCAGGGAGCGCCCGGCCAGGGAAGAGAGCGCTGCATCCACTCACTCACCGGGGAGGCTCGGGGAGGCCAAATGTGGTTACTGATTTGGGGTTCGTGACTCCAGATCACCCAGGCCTTCTTTTCCTAGAGTCACTTCAGTGCCCCAGGCCCCATCGCAGCAGCCCTTGAGAAGCTGAAAGTCTGTGGGATTGCCTCGTTTCAGAGCATGGGCTTGCTTTTTCTGGCCTCTTCTGCAAACTGTCACTGACCAAAACTCAGCAACATAACATACCAGGCACCGGTACACTTGTGCTAGGGCTTACTACTCCAGAACTGGCCAGAAACATCAGAACATAGGGAAATTTCCATTGGGAAATTAGGAATTTTCAGCAAGAAAAAAAATTATAAAACTATTTTAATTTTTTTTTTATTTTTTATTTAAGAACTGAGAAAGGGCCAGGAAAGCTCTTTGCAGGCAGGAGGGAGTACGAGAGTATATGACAGTTTGGACTGTTCCTGGGTGCTGTACACTCCTCAGCTCTGTCCATAAGAGAGTGACAGACTCGTAAATGGCATCTGGACTTGTGAAAGAACAGAAGAGCCCCAGTCCAGCATGATGGGCCACATGCAGCACTAGGTAACAATGTGCTTCTCCCCAGCACAGGCAGATCAGCAAGTCACAGTAACTGGGACAGGGACACGCAGGTATTGTCACCGAGGGCACCAATCAGATGAAAGGTGATTACACAGAAAGCCAATTAGGCTCAAGAAGCTGGCACGTCTGGAAATGATGGTGCAGAGAGAATCTTGCTGCTTCGGCAGGGCACAAAGTCTTTTTACAGAGACATTGCATCCCTGGGGATAAAAGATTTGATCACAACTCTGTTGGTGCCAACCTGACATAGAAGAAAAATTATACATTACAAAATGCTAAAAGACAGCTAAAGGGAAGGAGTCAGAAGAGGGGATGGAGAAACAAAAATAAATCAGAATCACCACAGAGAAAAAAGACTGAAGGTAGAATTAAAATATAGAACTTTTGGAAGGTAAAGATTTTAGAAAGAAACAAATATTGAAGAAAATAGGAGAGGGTGTATAAAAAGATAGGACATAAAGCCAGGCAGCGTGGCCAGTGTCATTTATATCAATTTTTAGTGCTCCTTTTCCTCTGCCCTAGGAATAGTTCATAAACCACAGCATTTATTATAGGGGTGGTGTCACACACTGCAAACCTATTTGTGAATGTTACCACTGGGGGATCACATGTGAAACTGGCTTCCATTGCAACTGACAGGCTCAATAAATTCAAAAAGATCAAGAAGAACACAGGTGACAGAGGGTATTTGGAGTGTGCATGTTCCTCTCTCTTTTTGTTGCACAAAGAAAGGAATGTGAATCCCCCATGCTACCAGTCACCACGTTTTTATTGTAAGCCTTGTAAAATCTGATGTTAAAGTCTAAGCTCTCAGGTCACGCAATTATGTGAGTCTCTCCTTTCATTTTTTAAAATGTCAGTTTCTAACCTGTCTACCTGTGAAGAAAGAGGTTGAAGCACAAACATATACAGACTCAAAGCCAACTAATTATTGATTTTTATTTTTTTTTAATGTCTTGATGCTGGATACTTGGTTTTGAATTTCCAGGGTACACACAAAGGGCACAATGGCTTTCTTGCAGCCAGCACCAAGGCACATGTGAAGTTCTTATCATATTCCTCCAGTTTTGAGGCCTAGTATCTCCATGAACTGTCTTTTGAAAAACCTGTAGGTCTTGACGCGAGCTGTAGAAGCTTGACCAACCTTTAATTTAAAGAAAGTGCCTCATAGAAGTGAGTGAATACAACTAAAGTCTACAAAGCCTAGCCAGCTTTTATTACCTGGAGATACATTTCTCATGTTTAATATTTATCATATTTATCTACTCCTTTTATTTAATGACAGGTATCTGGGAGCAAGCATCCCTTAAATTCTGTCAAAACTGGATATAACTCCATGGTGCTAAAAAGAACCATGATGATGAGGATTCGGGGGTGAAAAACCCATATTGGGGGGCCAATATAAATTCTTCAATGAAGAATTCATTTCATGATGTGAGAGAAGAAGCAGCAATTCAGTAGGTGAGAAAGAGGGAATGCAGGCAGCTGGATCATTCATGCATCACATGAAAAAGAGTAGCAACATAGTTGAAAACCCTCTCCGGTCCATTTCCAGGTGCTGCAGCCACCCTTGATGACAGAGTAGTGATAGTAAAATATATGATTTGAAAACAGAGGTGTACTCCTGTCAGAAAGAGCTGATTGCTTTAAGCAAGGCCACTACAGCATAGCCAGGATTTCTGCTAGCTCTCCTCTCAGCAGGTGCAATGTAGTCCTGTTGTCTCACAACAAAGAACAGTGGAAGTGAGGATTTACTGAGAGTTTGGACTTCATCTCCCCTGTCTAGTTACCTCCAGCTCCTGTATTTCTGCCTTGCTGTGGGAACTGGCTGTTTGATTCTCCAGAGCTGTGCTACAGCTTGTCTCCAGCTGTGCACTAGGAATATAAATCATGCCAGTGCTGCAGCAGGGCAGGAGAGATGGGAGCATTTGCCTTGCTAAGGCTCCTCCGGGTGCTTGTGTGGATTCTCCACTCCAGGCCCAGGAGAAGCTTCCCTTGGCAGCCACAGCTGCCAAAGCCACGGTGCCGTTCCCCCCAGGACTGTGCTAGGGACGGGGCTGTGACAGAGCTCTGTGCCAGCACAGCCACTGCGCAGCCTGCTCTCTAGGGAGCACGCAACCTCTAATCCATGCATGGCTTCTGTTTGTGGAGAAACAGGGAACTGAGGCTGCAGCTTCTTCTGCCAATGTGCCCCTTCCATTTACAATTTAAATACTGTGGAAAATTTAGAAGGACAGACAAGCAGAGGCTGAAAGGTTGAGTTATTTACAGAGTCAGACCTTGGGAAGAAGCAGATTTCAGACAGTTACTCAGGTCTGTGTGATCCACATAATGGCTCACTTTGTTTGTGGAATGTGGTAGCCCAAGAACCTACATTTAGGAGGGATGAGTTGAGCTGATGGACATCCAGATGCCCAGATTTAGCAGACAGGAATGTATGTCCATGTTCACATCTGTCCATATGTGTGTATGCTTGCAGGACAGAGCAAGTCAGCAGACCAGTTGTCCTATCATCTCCCACTCTCTTGGTTCTTGTTAACTTAGTTTTAATTTTTTGGCTTTCTTTCCTCTCCACCTTCCTATTTGTGTGATTACCTCCCTCCTAGCTGTAGCGCAAGCAATCTAATTCCATTCAGTGCTTTGGCATTGCCAATCACTGGCTCCAGGTTAGAGAGACTGAAGTGGCAGCTGGCTGGTAAATTCATCCTCAGCCTTGCCATGGCAGCTACCTGTGGGCCCTGAAAGAGCCAGCAATTTGTGCTCTGCTTCGTGGACCTCATGGCCTGAGGAACAACATCTGTCAGGACTAAAAGAATTTGTCACCACTGAAGAGACAGTGCCAGTTGTGGAGCTGGACTGGAAGAGCGAGAGGAAACAAGGTTTAGAAAAGAGAAGAAGAAAACTAAACAAACACCATGGTCACATTCTGCCTTGTACAACAAAGTGGTGCTAGATAGTCTCAGACTCAGCAACTTCATTCTTTTCCTGCAAAGAGAAAAACCAAAGGTGGTAGAAAAAAGGCATTTCTAATGTGCTGACCTTGAGGTGTGAAGCAGTGAGGTCTAGGATTTCCCAGCTGGTTACCTATTGCCTGGTCATCCCTAATGTTGGATTTAATATTCTTGGCTCCTCTGTTTAAGCAGAAAGTAAAATATTAACTGTTCCTAGATTTATTTTTCAAAATCTGCCACAGGACAGTTGAAAGGGGCAGAAGAAAGGCAGCATTGTGTACCTAATAAGAAGGAAAAAGACAGCAAGGAGTCTGGGTTTATCGGCATTTCTGCCACTGACTCATTGCACGGTTTGGTTTGGTTTTGTCTTTTGCTTCTTCACAGCACTCTTGTAAATATGGTGGGTGTATGTAAATAGCCTCGATGGGCTTGGAGAGAAGCCATGCAAGAAGAAAATTTATAAGAGCATAGCATGGTAGTACAGAGCCTTAGCAGAAACACTGGGAAGGCATGGCTTCCCTGGAGTCACTGTGAGATATTTTCATTTGTCCTTTGGCACAGCAGCTTCAAGGCCTGACATTTAGATGCCCCTCCTGTGGCTGGGTCCTGCTGTGCTGTAAATGGAGTGTGAGAAGCGCACCCCTAGGATGGGGCAGAGTCCTGCAGAGCAGCAGCACTGGGTTTGGCAGCAGGGAGAGAAGGATTTGCACTGCTCCCAGCTGAAGAGGAAGAGCAAACAGAGACATCCTGCAAGAGGCCACTTCTCTTGAAGGGGAGCCTGACAGGATGAAGGTCATACAGTGAAAAGTCCTTGTGTGTTGCGGGCACTCAAACCTTCTCTGAGTCCCCTAATTACAGTGTTCTCCCACTCCCCAAGAAATTCATCTCCGAAAATGTAAATCACAGGCAGTTATTTGTGTTGGGGGGGGTTGTTTTTTTTTTTTTTAATACAGGAAAAATGAGAATCATGTGACCTTTTAAAAGAAAAGACTCTCAGATTTTTGGTACTTTACTCATGACTCTTAAAGGCCTGCGACTAGCATTACTAAGTGGGTTAGTACTACCAGTATCTCAGATTATTAAAGATAGAAACTGAAAACTAATTAGGAGTTCATGTTGTTTGTTCCTCTAGTGTTCCACTCAGCTGGCTGGAGTGATACCAGCTAGTTTAATTTCCTTTCCTTCTGCTTGTCAGTGCCACTTTCATATTGGTACCAGGAAGCTCCTGAGTTTATGGCATATTTCAGGGAGAGACGTCCTCTGTCAATATCCAGTGATTCTCCACCAACTTAAATAAATTGAATAGGATATTACAAATATATATTTTTTGCTGATGGTTCCAAATTCATAAAGCTTACATTTTTGCAGATCCAGGTAGGCAGTTGAGACCAATCTCTGCTGCTGCTGTATTCATCATCCCACCTCTTCCAGTCTCATTTTTCTCTGTCTTGTTCTTACCTTTCCTTAGACACACTCTCTCTTTACTATATCTTCTCCCCAAAGTTGTCTTTCTCATGCTGCCTATGCCAGCCATGTCCCTTTTTCCCTGAATGCCTCCTCCCCTGCAGCTATGGTTTCACACTGCATTGTGCATGGCCCTTTCTGCCTGCTGTGTTTCCATCTTGGCTCTTCTGCTCTCCTCCTTCTCTCCTGTACCTCTCAATTTTTCTCTTTGCCTTTGTCTCCTGCTGCCTCATTCTTCTGTCTCCCAAGGGCTGCTTTCCCAAGAGAAGCTAAGTCGAATTGATCTGCCATTTAATTGCCTGATGTGTTCATTGCCTGTGCCTGCTGTTTGAAATAGGCCTGCCTGAAAGTCCCTGGGGGAGGCGAGGTTGTGTGGCAATGGGGGAGGCGGATAGATGGGCTGGCAGCAGCTCAGCCAGAAGGCAGCTTCCTCAGAAACAAAACACCTGCCAGGAACACCTGTGCTCGTAAATGTTTGCTGCCATCCTTGGGCAGGTCCCAACACTCGGAGAATGAACGTGTCTATTCCATGGCATCAAACCAAGGCGGCTTCCTGGCATGTGTGAAAGCTTCTAACTAGCACTTATGCTGAGCATTCCATGCTCAGGTGGAGAAATGCAAGCCAAGAGTCACACACCTCTGTAGCTATGGGTACAGGCAAACTGGGAGTCCTCCTGTCAGCCCAGCAGCTCCAGCTCCAAGGGGCCTTGGCACTGCACCTCGCCGTGGGATGGGTAAGTTGCACAGAGGTGCAGATGAGGGAGGACCAGGGCCTTGTCTTATTCTGAAACCTCTCCCTCCAGAAGATCAAAGGACTTGGTCAGAATAGCTGGCTCCAAGCCTTATGGTCCCTCATGCTGCTTCCTCCCTGTCAGGCACTGGCAGGTCATTGACTCATCCAAGGTCATTGCAATGGTTTCTAGTTGCAGTTAAAATGAAATCGCTGTCCTTTGCTTCTAGACTGCAGACTCAAATTCCTTCTTTTCGCAAGGAATTTAAAGAGAGACTATGGTATGAAAAGAAGCAAACCCATTAAAGCAGACCCACTGATTTTGCAGAAATCCCACCTATGAATTGAGCTAGCTTGGATTTAACACCACCGGGTTGATTAAAGGTCACATAAAGATTAAACATCAACACAATTGGTCTTCCCAGGGAGGCAGAACTAAGGATTTTTGCACTGAGCATGGTGGAGGTGTCCTTCCATTCCCCTGTATTTGTGCACATTTACCTAACTTGTTCGTTACAAAGGAAAAACATGAGCTCCATATATCTACAAACACCCCAGAGGCTTCACTTTACCTCCGTGTAACAGCTGGATGAAAGCCCCAGGCTCCAAAGGCTTTGCCAATTAAGGACATTTTCTCCTCTCTTTAAGCATCCCATGTGGCTTCTTAAGCTCTAGGCAGCAAAGCATTCATGGAAGAGCAGGCCCTTCAGAAGCACCCATCACAGTGATTTTTGCTGCTTTCCTAAACACCGTCCACAGTGACCCTTGTTGTTAAGGGAATAGGAACAGATTATAGTGCGTGTATGGACGAGAACATTACTTCTGCTTCGCCTGATCAGACACTAGAAATAAAGGAATAAGATAAAACTGAAGAATAATAGATGAGAAACACAGCCAATCTGAATTAAGCACAGCAAGAGCTGGCCAGTTGTCTTCACCACTTTTGTGAAGCAATTTCATTATTTGCTCAGCAGCATCTAGCTAATGGCATGGCAGACATAATTAATATGGTATGGGCCTTTCTGGTGGGCAGGGCTGCATGCACAAATCCATATCCTTGTATTGTTTCTGCTGGGCTTTAGGTGCATATATTCACCAGACAAAATATTATCCGTCTGTTTTTACTATCTCCCTTTCTCAGACTCTCTTTCTGTCCTTCAAGACCTTGAGATTTCTCGTGTTTATTCCTCTGTTCTCTTTCTCTCAGCATTCATTAAGTCAGCAAGCTCCTTGAGAAAGAATCTAGTTTTTCATTCCATGTATAAAGTGCAGCCCTGGTCCTGTTTGGATCCCGGAACTGCTACAGATCATCTGCAACTGTGCATGAGCTGCAGGGAGCACAAGGTGACTGTGCTGGGACATTTCTGTGAGGTGTGCCCATGCAGGCAGGGAGTCAGGACATACACTTGGTTCCAGGCAAAGTCAGATCCTTATACTGAAAATTACGTTAGGAAAAAAGATGATGTGTGGCACAGACAAAGGCTGGCTTAGGAGGTGCATCTTAGGGAAGGTTCTTAGGCTGTCAAAGAAACACAGAGCTATGACTCCCTCTTCCTAACAGCTGGGACAGCAGGATGGCTGCACATGTCCATCAGCACAGAGCTGGACAGGCCCATCCTCCCAGGTGCTCTTGCTTCTGACTTTGAGTTTTTTGCACAGAATATTCTTCAATTTAGTAAAGTGCCTCGATTAAAAAAAAACTTTTAAGCTCGTACCTCTGTCTCACTGAATCAATGGGATTTAAACAGGTGCTTAACCTTAATCATGGTCTTGAGTATTCTCCAGAACCGGGCCTTTTACAAGGATACAAGTCCCAGAGAATCTGTAGTAGTTTTGCCTTCTTGCATGCTGCTCCTCATATACTATTGATGGAACAATCTGTTACTCATTAATGCTGCAGATTAAGCCATTTTGCCCGAGTCTGTTTTTTCAGTAGACATTTTAACTGCTTGTCTTATGATATATTTATTTGATTTTCAGTGCTTAGTTACAATATGACAGCAAATCTAGAGTAGGTTTAATAACTATTTATTCTGTCTCCTCAGGCATATATTGACTGCAGGAGGTGGCATGAACTCAGTGTTGGCATTGAGCTACAGCATTGATGGCCATCCTACAGAAAGAAACAGAGACAGAGAATGAGAAATTTCCAGTTGGAAATTATTGTCATATAGATGTGAGAGATGGGAATCACTTCCACTGGAGTCTCAAGGACAGATTCCACATAAACCTGTCAGGAAGGTTCAGGGCCCTTGCTGCTGGTAAGTAGACTGTTCTTTGTATCTTTCTGGAGGAGAAAGGGTACAATCTCATGATTAAGGGAATTAGTTTATCACTGAATGGGAGCCCCAGCTGTAGAACAGATATCTCCTAGGGAACCCAAATGATGTCAGTGTGTTTGTAACCCCAGAGTTACTGTCCTGCCTGTCTGGGATGTGGCTTTGTGATTGATGAATATATGGAAAGTGTATTGGACTCCATGGAGGTGACAGCTTTGGTGGAGGATGTTCTTCTTCTTCCCAGTGGGGATTAGGGGTTTTCGGAGCATTACCATCACATCAGTCCCTGTTGTGAGGCATTCCACACTTGTCCTTCCACACTTGTCACTCCACACTTGTCACTCTGTTGGTCATGGTGTCATTCCTTCTCATGCCCTAGCAGGAAGTTAGGAGGGTTTCCTTTGGCAGATGCTTTTCATGCTGGCTCCGTGGGGAGCAGTGATCCTTCTGTGTATCTGCGTGCAGCTCACCACCCACTGCCCAGAGTCTGGCTGTCCTCTCAGAAGCTGGACTTCTGTGTGCTCAGTTGGGCACTGGGGTACATATCCAGGGAGCCATATAAAGTGTGTTTTTCACATTAGACCAAGGTGTGCAAGGCCAGGGGATTACTGGCTACCAGAGAACCCTTTGCTGAACCAAGAGACAGATGTCTGTATACAGTTGGTGCAGAGAAGTTCTGCTACCAGACAAACGGTAGTGGGACATGGGAAAGCCTTCAAAACAGGCTTGCTGAGAGGTCATAAGATAAACTGAACAACATAAACAAATTTGCCACAGGAGCATGTCCCAATATTACAGTTTTTCTTGAGGTCTGGTTTAGTACATCACAGTGAAAGGACAATATTCCTCAGTCCTTCCCATGTCCAAGTTCATTCAGAGCCTGGTGCATGTGAGTTGGGGGACTCTGCCAGTCCCATTGCAATGTCTGCCCTTTCTTCTGCAAGGTATTTAAAAGCAGCCATAGCACTATGAATCCAACTGCAAATCCCTTGCTGCACCGCATGCCAAGTGAGCCTCTTCCGAGGCAGGTGTCTCCCTGATTCTAACCAGCAGAGAGGATACAGGCGTGGCCCAGAGCAGCAAAGGATGCAACCTTCCTGTGGATCACAGATGGCAAAGACTGCCATTCACACCGTGGCTTAGGCAAAATCCACCCCTCTGGATGCTCAGGAACTGTTACGGGAACAGCTGCTCTGGGCACTTTGGGAGAGGAAGGGCCAGAGACGCTTCAAGTGTTTTATCACACTCTCACCAAGCCTGTCCCCCGTGGAGACACAGCCCTGACAGTTTTGTATTCATCGTCTCGTAGAAAGAAGGTTTACAATAGGAAAGTGGCTGTTTCCAAGGGCTCAAGAATTAATTAGTGGTTTTCATAGCACTGTTTAGATGCTAAAAGAAATCAAGTCTAGGGCAAGAGCTGCCTTGTGAAGGGACCATTAAATATTTCAGTAAGCAGTGGCACTATGTATTCTCAATACTTTTTCTCTACTGAGTATTGCTAAGGTGTAGAGAATTCAAACACATTGGTAATTTCTTGACTGTAAGAAAAGACGGCTCACTGCAAACTCCTTTTCACTTTGCTTTAGTTGTGGTGTTGATTTTCCTTCATCTAGCTCTGAGGCTGACTGGGAGACTGTTTCAGTACCAAATATTGTTGCTCTGGTGTTTATGGTACAGAAGGTTTTAGGAGATAGGCACCATCAAATTTTGCATTTTTTGTTTGGACTGAATCTGTGATGGCCACAAAAAAATCCAGTCGCTTTTGATCCTGAATAAAGATGAGAGTTTATCTGACACTTTGCTCTGCGTCTTAAGATATCCAAAATTCCAGTGTTGTGAGCTTGGAATTGGATTTCTGGCAGCACAACATATGAATTAGATAACTTGTTCTTCTTCCTAATACAATTAGATAATTTTGTGCTGTTTCACCAACCTCTTCTTGTGTGACTTAGGTGATGAGTCTGTGTGTCTGGGACAGGTTTAATGCCTACCCACCCACAGGTTCCTCTTAAGCTGTCACTCTACACTGTCATTTTATCAGAGTTCCCACCTGAGACTGTGACTGCAGTGGCGTTCATTTAGTCTGACTTTTAGCTTGAGCTGCTTCCAGCATTGCCGCTTTCCTGATTTTTTTATGCCAACTTACAGGTGATCTCACAAATGGTAGACGAGACTTAAAGGAGGCTGTACAATCAGCTGGACCTGACCCATTATGTTTAACCTTAAGGGAAGCTGATGTGAAAAATCTGCTTTTACAGTGGGGGAGGGATGTTTTACCAAAAACGAGAGCCATTGCCATGCTGCTCCCAAACAACTGCAAATCTGTGCTTAACACTGCAGGGTAAAGGGGAAGGATATTTCCCTTGGCCTGACTGTGTCACCATTTCAACGCACCCAAAAGTCATGTCTGCAAGTGACCCGCCAAATTTTCAATATATAAAATTTAGAAGCAGTAATTTGCTAAGCTCTGTTTTCCTGAAGGTCATGTGGTTCTCAGAGCAGAAGAATCACTGAGAGATAGAGTTCTAATTGTACATGACGGTGGTCTGATTAATTAAATTTAAATGAGTCTTCCAATCTAAAAAGCAATAGTAGTCCTTCTTAGTTGGACTGCATAATTTTCTATGCCCTGTAATGATTCCGCTGTTTAATTTACACTTTCTCTGAGGATCAGCCTGGCTGTTTTGGAAGACTTTAAACTGGGGCCGGTTTCTTTGAGAAGTAGCTGGAACATGAAGCATTGTTTCCATTACTGAATTGCTTATTAACAGGGATAAAAATCTACTATTTCTTTTTGATCTTTTCCTGCAAAGACAGTTTGAAATTATCTTTTCCAAGTACTTTCCAAGGAACTCACCCCTTTTCTCTCTGAAGAAGCTTTTGCTCTGATTACCTGTTGTAATGGAGGCTCTGTATGGGACTGCCTTAAAAGACCACTCAATAGTTTCAGAAACCAGAATTCTCTGTAGACAGTACCAGCTGCTGGTTTCCTATAGAGTGCAGTTCAAAGCAACAGATTTGGTGTCTACAGCAACACCTGATGGGAGCTCAGGTTTTGTCAGAGTCTGTCTTTCACGCATCACATTTCCCTGCTGCTCAGAACTGACAGCAGGCTGCTACCAAAACATCTCACTGGAGCCCTCATGATTCTGCTCCTCACTCCAACCATAAAATTTTGATTTTTAAACAATGCAACATTTACTCAGCTGTAGGCTCTGTCTTAGAGGGGGAGTCTGAATGACATAAGGTACAGTGGGATTGCCTAATGGAGGTTTGGGCTAGAAAGAAGCTGAATATTGTCATATATACACATTTTATAACCTCCAAAACAATCCTTACCTTTTCACTGTAACCAGAATTTTGATGATTTGACCAGACATTCTGATTTCTGACCCAATTTCCAGATCCAAGAGATTCTGGACAAATAACCAGACCTTTTTTGGGTATTCATACAAGTAGTTACCACAAGCCTAATTACAACTGCTTGTTTTGTTCCAAACTGGAGAGGACTGAACTTCCCTGGTATCACTGGAAACTTCCTATCTTGCAGTTCTCTTCAAGTATTAACTTCATTTTTTGACTCTACCTTGAGTATAAACATTTGGTGACTTCTTTCATTTCTACCACTCATTTCAGGGGGAAGATCTCAGAAGTCTTTTCCAACCTTAATGATTCTCAGATGGGACCCTACACAAGTGCTTCAGTTGGAGTTACAGCTATGCAATATTGTCCCAAGTTACAACCCTTGAAAATCTGATTTTGGGGTAGCACAACCAGTAAATCCACCTGACTTTCCATGGTTGCTGAAGTTGTTATTTAGGCCGTATCCTGATGCTTCTGCTCCCCCAGTGACCTTTTGCTAACCAGTGTCCCTGGGTATTTAACGGGAAATGTTCCAGAGTTCTAAGATTTACAGAATTGTAGTACCTGGCAAGTATAGAAATGAATAAATAAATATATATGATAGACATAGAAATGAGACTTCTCTTTAATTTGGACAGGTACAGCAAAAGCTCCAAGTTCCTTCTCCCCACATATTGCCAGTTTGCCTCAGTCCTGAACCAATGGATCTCTACAGAGGAGCTAAGATACCTCAGCCCTCATGGTCAGTTTACAGCTCCAGCCTGAATGTCCACAAATTTGGAAGTAGGAGCTGACAGGCTGTTTCTTTAGTGGTGTAGATGGCTATCCAATAAAAGATGGGCAGAGACCATCAGCTAGTTTCGGGTAATAAATGTCCATCAGGCCTTCAGTCCAACACTGATTTCTGTCAGCTTAAAATCAGAGGCACACATGCAAAGACTTTGTGTCACAGTCCTCTGAGATTTGTCTCATAGGCAGCCTTGAGGCTTTTACAGAGCTCCCTAATCGTCTTTTGCTGTCTTGGAAATCTGTATTTCCACTAATTAGCTAACTGTTGGAAAAAATGGCTGGACACTGCTATTGGTAGAATTAGGCTGGCTTTCACCAATCTGTCATTGTCCTGCAAGGCTCTAGAGATGGGAATTTGCTGTTGCTGGTTTATATGGTAGCAAGACGCTGAGGAACTTACAGCTCATCTTTTATATACTTAGAAAGGAATGTCAAGATGATGCAGTGTTGTCTCTCACTCCCCCTTTTCTTGTTCTATGTAGAATTAGAGCCCACGAATGTGAGGAAAAACAGCCATGGCTGCAGTCAAGGCATTGTGCAAGTCTTCCTCCCACAGGAGTGCTGGTGTAACTTAGTCTAGGGGTTTTTTTTTCCAAATGTGGCCTCCCACACTTTGTGCTGAAGTCCCTTCCAAACCCATTTTCAAATGTTGCCTTCTCAGCTCTGACATGTGACAGCACCTGAGGTGTGCTCTCACAGGCACTCTCAGTTAATGCTGCAGCAATCCAGGTATGTATTCATCTTTGTGAATGCACTTCTGCACCTCCTCATTCCTAGACCTGGATCTTTGCTAAAACGTAGTTATAACCCCAGCAGAGCATGTAACAGCAGCTCTCAGCTTGGTCTATTGAGCCAGGGTGGCAGACTGAACTAATCAGCCTGGTTTACACTTACAGTGAAGGCAGGAGAGAAAATTAGCCCAGGACAGAACAGGCAGCCTTTGCTCTTGCCTGACTAAAGACTGATCTGCTACTGTCCTTTAGCCCTTCCTTTCTGCCTGCTTGGGACATATTTCCTGCAGAAGGAGACCACAGAGAGGTGATCTGACTAAAGTCATCTTCTGTGCTTCTGGAATGAGTCTAAAAGCAGCAGTAGCAAGTACTTTAAAGCTCTTTATTGCAGTGACCTTGCTGCACATTAGGATGTACCAAAAGAGATGGACTAAAGCAATCGGATGGCTACAGGCATCTCATCACTTTTTGTCCAGTCAAGCTTTGTAATTCTTTTTTGTTAACTAACTATAACCAGATAAAATACAAGGACCTCTGTGAAAAGCAGTTGCTGTAGCAGACAAGATGACTTCTGAGGGGACAGTTTCAGCAGTGTTATTGAAGCCATACTTTTTCGCATTGTTCTGAAGTGAAACGTGAAAGCTACATCATCATTCTTTTGGTTTGACACAACTGCAGGCATGGTGGCAGCTGCATGTAATAGTGATCATTTAACACCTTGTTAGTCCTCGGGGACCCATGCAGAATTAAAGTTGTGTTTTACCAGGTGATATACATGCAAGCAGAAGCATGAACAACTTCCAGGATAATAGCTGTACTGCTAGCACTGGCTTTAAATGTTAAGGGAATTGTGTGTCTCTATTTAGGTAAATATTGAGTATCTATCACTATAGCATTTCTGGAATTGCGGTCTGTGTTAATCAGGAGGCCATTCTTAAACAGCCACAAATCACAGGCACAAGTAAGCAACCTTTCACTCAGCTTTGCTTCCAGCTTGTTTCCTGTATTTAGGCAGGCTTACAGTGGGTCTGAAGCTGCACAGGCACGCAGAGGTATCTAGCACAGAATCACAGGCAGGAACTAAACATGCCATTTCAATATCTAAGGACTAGAGCTTCCGTAGCAGCAAGCTGAGAGATTGAGAGAGCGGCAGCAAAGGGGACAGAGAGATGAAAGGACGGGGAAGGGAAAAAGCTAAGGAGGGGCACCAGTTAAAAGAGAATAGATAATCACCTGGAGGAAGAAGTAAAACAGAAGCATGAATGCTTACATGGGGCAGGGAGAGAAGGATGGATGAAGAAGGATTAGAAGGTAAAAAATGAGAATGGAGAATTTCCACAAGTAAAGTTGAAATAGAAAAGCATACAACAAAAGGAGAGTTCCATTGAAAAGAAAAAAAGGAAATATCACAAAGCAGGCACAGAAATGAGCATCTGCTCTAAAGAAAGCCTATGACTGGAATATTGCAAAGAGAGCAATGATGTGACCCATGGCCAAAAATTTGCACTGTTTCTCATTAATACTGAGATGCTAATGGCTACCTTCCCCAAATCTCCTCTTTCCTGGGGTACCCTTTCTTTTTGAAATGTTCTGCTTCAAACACAAAATTGAGGCAGTTTCACCAACAGGGAATCCATCCCTGCTGTGTTGAGCTTTCAGGCTGAGTTGGCTGCTCCAGACAAGTCTGAGCCTTTATCAGTCAACACCAGGCTCTTCCTTTAATGTTATGTTACCTGCTTTCCTATTATTGTTATTGCTATTATTATTACCACTACCATTTTGTTCCAAAAGTTCACTCAGACCTTGATCATGGTCAAATTCAACTGTGAGAATCATTATGAAAAAAATTTCAAGTAGTAATAAGCAAAGGAAATAATGTTATCCCTCAGTTCAACAAAAAGATTCTTTGAACAATGTACTTTTCATCAGGAAACGTCCATTTACTGAAGCTGTTCCTGGAAATTTCTGAATCAGCTAAGGAGACAAGATGGACATGTAGCAGTTCAGTAAAGCTAAAGTTTATCTGGAAGACTGTGTTGTTGCAGTGTCAGATGTTCATGCAGTCTGATGGCTACAGGCAAAAAGAAAATTGGGCTTGTATCCCTCGAGAAGGATCATCTCTGATAGCACAGTGTTTCCTAATATACTGTGGAGGCATTAAAGGAGAAGTGCCTCCTACGGACTCCTGCCTCCACAGCTCCAGGGAGTTCTGAGCAACCAGAGAGGACTGGCTTGAAAGGCTGATGTGCCTCAGACCTTCAACCCTGTCCGATCTCAGCCACTGTCACAGGGCTGCAGTCCCTGGGCAGAGCAAGCAGCTCCTGACAATGCCAGCACATAGAGAGCCCATGTGTGCATGTATGTGAGACTGAGCGTGCTCTCTTGGGGTGTGTATTGTCTTGGGCTTTGGATGTAGGTTAGGTTGCTACTGCAGTTTTTATTTAAGTTTTGCTGGTTGTTAGGCCTCTGCTCTTTTCAGTTCTTATTGTTCCCCCTCCACCCCCGACATAGCCAAACAATGCCTCAGGTTCAGCTTCCCAAATCAGCCTCCACAAACTTGACTAGCCAGATCTCCACAGGGAACAAAGTCACATAGATTTCTGTGACAAAACCCATTGATCTGACAGGGGTTGAGATAAATCTGCCTCAAAAAGTTAAAGCAATAGAAATCCGGATCCGCAATGCAAGATTTCAGTGACAAAACCAGGGAGCTGACAGGGACTCAGACAAATCCATCCATGCTGAGTGACTATGCATTCATTCCACACACAACTGACTGCTTAAAGAGATAGTGATGAGAGATCCCCACACAGCATCTAACACGGCATCAGCATTTGTTAGGAGATTAGTGTCGGGAGGGAGAAATACCCAATTAAAGAGGTATTACTCTGCCATTGGGGGATTGGGAGTAAGTAGCAATAATCATGCCAGCCACTGCCACAATAACAGTGCTGTGATGGAAAAAAATGGAATGTAAAAGAGTCTGAAGAAGAAAGAGAAAAGCAGAGCGTATTCACAGGTTTGGAACTGTGGCAATGAAATAGCTCCAAAGAAGATAACCAGCTCAGACTCTAATTTTAAAATGTATGGGATCAGGACAAAAAGCAGTCTACATAGCAGAATGGCAAGTAGATCATTCAAGGTCCATGTGCTCCTGTCCAGCTGGGAGAGTTACAGCAGAAAGAGTGACTGCAGGGTGGTAGAAGCTGGTGCTCAGAGCAGGCTATTGGTGCATTTATACTGCCACAGCACAGACTGCTTGAGACATAAGAACATGAGAGCATGAGGAATTGCTTCCTGGAGCAGAGCACCGGGCCATCTGGTCAAGTGCTCTGTCTCCCCCACAACAAAAGCACATGCTCTTCAGGGGGAGCCTGGGAGCTGTGGCACTTTCTGCCCTTTTCTTTCATGTTCAGAAATGTTGGATCCGTGATGCTGATGGATATATCCCTGCCCTGTTTTCAGTAGCCACTTGTAGATCTGTTCTTGAATTTGTCTAATAACTTTTGAACCTGATGGTATCACACTCCTCCTTTGCAGGCTGGCTGGTGACTTTTATTTTTAAAAAATTTAAAAAATAAAAAAGGAAGGATTAAGAAGAAGGCCTGTGTCTAGAGCAGTAGCCTCATGCTTGGAAAACTCTGACTCCATTTCTTGCTATGTTGTAGGAAAGGTGCTGAAATTGAGGCTTTTAGATTCTTAAAGATGATGATTTTCAGAAACAAACATATCTAATTCCCATTTATATCAATCAAAAGGAAAGAGACTCCCCAGGGCTTTTCAATTCAGCAGTTTGAATTGCAGTTATGCATTTCATGGTTTGAAAAGTGTATCAGCCAACTCTGCATCTGTAAGTTTCTTAAGGACCTTTAAAAATGTGCCTTTAGTCTCTGTGCCCTTACCCCCAAGTCCTAAGGAGAAGGTTAGAGCTGCCCATCTCAGAGAGGTGTGATAAGGAGAAAAACATCAGATACCATGAAGGGTTCATCTGCTAAGGCAAAGGAATGTCTAACGAAGATCAAGAACTGTCAGAGGTTCACATTTGCCAGGGGCACTCTGCTGAGGATCAGCCAGTGAAATGACCTTTCCACACTCACAGAGAAGCCCTGCACACACCACAGTGTAGTTGGTGTAGTTGGAGGGGAAAGGAGGTGTGGAGGTGAACAGTGAAATACAGCTGCAGGGATGCTGCAGACAACTCTCTCTCTCTCTCTGAGTCTGAAATGCTGCCCAGCTAAAGGGCGTGTATGAGTGCTACACGGTCTTTACAAACTTCTCCAAGATCCACATCAGCTCCGGTGTTAGTGCCGGCTGACCTGAGACTGCTGAGCTGGAATGGCAGCCAGTGCAGAAGGCCACCATGCTAGTGAAGGTAACTCCACATCCTCAGGTGACACCAGATGTCACAAAATTTGTTAGCAACTAGAAAATCCCTGTTTGCACATGCTTGCTGTGGAACGTGTCAGGGAACATGTCAGGGAACTACTGCCTGTGTAGTGGCAGGAGAAGCTCCTGTTGGATTTCCCTTTGATTGCCCCTTCCAAAGGCACAGGCATTTGTCGTGCTTGCTTGGTTTCTCACTTGCTGTTCTATCTTCTAAGCATTCCAACTGCCCATCTGCTTTCGAGTTGCTCATCAGTTTTCTTGCCTAGGAATGCGAAACAGCAAAAGCACCTCATGCACTGAAGCAGTTTTTCTGTAATGGATAAAGAACTACTGCAGTCAGGTACTCTATTTACAGCTTAGAACACAAACTCAGCGTCCCACTGTTGTTACTGTAAGCACCAATCTTTGCAGATGAGCAAAATGAGAATGACTTGGATGTAGGGATTTGCCTTTTAGGGAGCATACGGTATCAGGTAAGGCAGTATAACCCACGGACCAGAACACTCTTAGGGGATGAGCGATACACTTCTGGCTTGCCAGATGCTGGCTGAGTCTGGGCCAAATTGCTGAGCAAGCAACAGTTTTTCACTTTTGTCTTCCTGGCAGGTTTCAGTGCTAACTGGTTTAAAAACTGCCCTTAGATGCAGATAGATCCAATGACTGCATAGAAATGCAATCCATGTGTAATGGAGAGCCGTGACACCGTGTGTCAGAAAGCGCCCTTCTGCTAATACTGCCTACAGGTGATTCCCCTTACGGCCTAGGCAGCCTGGGACTCTGGTTTACTGTCTAAAAGAGGTGTATGTGATTCAGCTGTTCATAGTATCCACCTCCAGTGCACTTCTTTGCGGTGTCATTTAACTCTTAGAAGCATCCACGGAGCCATCCTGCTGCTGCAGCCCATCCATCAGTGACCGTGGATCCAGACAATCACTGGAACGGCTGAACAGCCCCCGGGGAAGGGCGTGTGCCGAGGGCAAGCTCCGAGAGCCGGGCTGCGCGGCAGCGGTGCCAGGCCTTGCTTGGGCACAGCAGGCAGCGGCTCCCCCGGCCCGAGGCCGCTCCCTGGCACGGCGCTGCCCCGGGCAGGGCGCGCCCCCGGCCCGGCCCCCCTGGCCCGGGCTGGCCCTTTAAATGTGCCCATTGCCGCCTCGGGAGCCATTTGGCGACCGGATCCTGTTTGCTCTGTGCCTCTCCTGTGCTGGTAAGCAACTTCAGCCGCTCTAATACCTTCCTCTGCTTGCCCTGAAAGAGTTGGTGTTTTGTTTCCCTGGGGGTTTTTTTGGTGTTTTTGACATGCATCAGAAATAATACTGAACAAAAGAATGGATGTAGAAAGGGAAGCTCTAAGGGTCCCCCAACCTGTAGTTTCCTGTCTTGAGGTAATGTATAGATTGCTAAGAGAGGAGTGCTTCAACCTAAGATGTCTCCCGGGAATTGAGGGTTCTAGTTAATGTTAGAAGTGTTATTCTGGCAAAATATCTGCCCTATACCCTGGTTAAAGTGAAAAAACTATCCATAAACCCCCAATGCTTGCCACATTTATAGTGTTCTTTATCAGTTCAGAATGTTCTCCACAGTTGTATCATATTTGCCTCATACCACCAAGCTTCTAAATTTGTGATAACTAGCACCTCTGTAATTATAGAAAATAAGTGTTTCACAGTGTTGGGCACCCCAGCAGGAAAAAGCTCTAAGTTGTAGTCTTGGCTCCCCCACAAGTGTTTTATCTTCTACTCACTGGTTGATTTGTGGAGATGCCAGTACTGCTTCAGCTCTACGACACAGGTGCTGAGCTCCCTGAAAGGGCTGAGAGGTTCCAGAGCTGTATAAAGCATCATTATTATGTCTATTTTTATAGATAAGAAAAAACATGTTTGTAGCAAACAACAAAAAAAGTATTTCCCAGCTTTGAATGTGATGTATAGAAAAAGGTATATTACTCAGCTATTACAGTACCTCATATCAGTGAAATATAGGGTGTTCCTCAAGTTGTATTACAGCTGCAAAATCTGTTTCCTGAAATATTAGGCATGCCAGCCAGTTTGGATGTAAATAATCAGCATGTCCATCGTTAACTTTTTAGAGGCACAGGAAAGCCATTTATTCCAGCACCATCTTGAACCTTCACTCTCTGGGAGTAACTGTTGGGTGTTTCTGTGTCCTGGAAATTTAATTTATCTGTAAACAGGTTTCCTTTGCTCCACTTTGGGCTATTCTCTCAAGAGAGGTTAAGCTGTACTTCAGGCAGCAATGAGCCCTGAGAATAGAAAACAATTTATTGAGAGTTTCATAGCAATATTAATGTGGAGCAGATGTCTGCTTCAAAACATCATAAGCCAGGTCTCCTAAAATCAAGGTACTGACTTAGAATCAGTGATGTTTACTAACATACACACTTCGAGAAATCTCATTCAGTTTCTTGAGCATAACAGACATACAAAGAATGTAAGCAACATGCAACACTCAGTTTTTTTCATGGTTTCCATTTCAATGCAGTTATTCTAGCTATTTTATTTAAAATTAAATTACTGTTTAATTATGTAATCCAGACACTGGAGCTTTAATGAAAGGGTCAGGTATGGTTATATCCCTTATAAAATAGGTGAGATTCAACAGAGCCATTTTAGGAATTCTCCTTGATTGTTTTTTCAGGTTCCTTTCCTCCCCAGTGAATTTACTGTAATTAAGAACTAGTGCTGTAGGTGCACTGTTGGATTGGAGTCAGTGTTTAGCTGTACCCTAAAAATAAACATGTGCAGAAATTTATTATTCTGACTGGCAGGGGGGTTTGGTCTGGGGGAGAGAGCAGACTTTTGGGGACAGCAAATGAGCTGTGTTTTGATGGGGTTGGTTTTTGCTCAGGCTCTGTAGTTAAAAGTCTGGAGGCCACTGTCATAAGCAGTATGCTCTCTCATGCTCCAGTGGGATGGGATTTTATGCAGGAAACACTGCCATTTTCAACAGGCAAAGGAAACTCTTCTTGCCCCATTACAGGTGGGCCTACATATAGGGGACCTATAGCAACAAAAGGCGTGAGCATCCAAGTGAAAAGGTAGTTCTTTCATTCCCCATGCGAGACCTGCAGCTCTCAGGAACATGAGTTAATTGCAGAGCGGTCAAGAAATGAAGCAAATATGGAAATGTATAGTACTGTACAATCTGTAGTCTTCTCACTTCATCCACCCCCTTCCCTCAAGTCTGAGCACTGATCACAGCAAAGTACTGGGGTTTTTCTTCCCTCTTTGCTGATCCTGTCAAACCTTCCGTGTCCCAAACCCCCTGTGTATAGCACAGCACCCGCTGGAGCTGGTGAAGGGCATCAGTGCTCACAGTCACAGGGGATGCTCAGCAGCATCCTCACTGCGAGCTCTGCTACATGGGATGAAGAGACAAAAGTAAAAACTCTGGGGAGGAAAAGCATTGGGTTTATTTTAGTATCATGGTGCTGGTGTGGTTGTCAGTCTTTCTTGGAATATGTACCCATTACAAGATGTGTTCTTTATGAATTTTTTATTGATCTTGCCACAGTGACGGTGATTAATAGTATTTTCATCCAAAAATGTCACCTCTGCCAATAAATCTGAATTTTTCCCTGTCCATGCTTCTGTTCTTCAATCCCTGGAGAGGATTGATACAAGAGGAAGCTGAAGCTGAGGGGGAATGTTCTCAAGGACCACACCATCACCATGTATGACTCCATTAACCCAATCAAGTTCCTTTATTATCACCTCTTACTGTGGTGGCATTTTGCATCTGCTAAGTGGGGGCATCTGGGTTACATCTGTGTGTGGAAGGAGTTTCTTATTTCAAAGAATTCAGTGCCTAATGAGCTGTGCACAGGGATTGTATCAAACTATATTCAAAGATTAGTAGGACTACAGTGCTTGGAGACTGAAGTATTTTACAGCTTTTAGAGGAATATATAAATGCCATGTTTATTTCAGAAGGACTCTGCCAGATTTCATCTCTTGGGCAGAGAGGCAATTACTTCCTAATCACTAATCAAACAAAAGGTGATGCAACAGCAATACATCACCTGCTACCTACAGCTTGCCCCTCCTAATTTGTGTGTTGAAATGTAGTCTCTGCTGGTCTATCCCTTAGTATTAAAGCAAGAGGGAAGCTGCAGTTCAGCAGCGTTTTAACTCAAAGCAGATTATTCATCAGAACTGGAAGACTTGTTTTCCAATCACTTGCCAAAATTGGAAAAAGCTTTTTTTAAGTGCAAGCTCAGAGCTGTACAGTATTTAGCTGACTACCTTCTTTATGGAGCTCGAGGTAAACTGAGGTACCTAAATATCTTTGCGAGCTGTCTTAAACACCCACTGGAGATGAAGAATAGACAAGAGTGTGTGTTACTGCTCTGCCTGTGAGTCTGCAGCTAAACCACTATTAAAGCTGAATGCTGTGCAGGGTTAGGCTGTTTCCAGAGTGAGAAATTCTCCAAGCACTGGGTGGGATACCAAGAAAGGGGAACCAGCTGTTATCAAATAAAATTATTTCCCTCCAGTTTTTCCCTTGGATTAGGAAAGACTTCAAGGAACAAGGCAATTTGGCATTCTTTTGCCTCTGGAGCTGGGAGAATTTCTGGGCTATCAGTTTAGAGAACCAATCAATAAGTAAATTGATCGAAGATGAAATGGAACGCTTTCCGCTTTTGCGCATCAGGAAATGGGAACGTTGCGAGGCTGCGTTTGCCTGCTGGGGGCACAGTGCTCGGTGTCTGCCAGCAAGCTGGCAGTGCTGGGTACGATCCTGTGTTCCGGAGGGGAATACCTGTGTGACTCCCAGCCCCTCGCGTACAGCCGGCCGTTTTGTCCCTGCCCTGCCTGTGCGCCTCAGCCAGCAATCCTGAGGTCGGAATTAACAGTCTGCATCAGAGCCTGTGCCCTCAGCAGAGGTTTTTCTCATTAACTAGTGAACTTCTGTTTCCTAATAGATTTGCACGTGGTCGTGTGGGTTCTCTGTGAATGATTATGTTGTGTGTTTATTCCCAAAGGATGTGTGTGTTGTTTTTCTGTAGGTGTGTAAAACTATGCTGCCAATTTTGCACAAAATATATTTACTTTAGATACATCTTCTGAGACTGAAGAGGCAAAGTGGAAATATTTGTGTAATAATTACTCATGGAGGGCCAGCATCTGAACATGTCGGAAATTAATTTGGTGGAATGTGTATGTGATTAGTCTGGATGCTGATGCTATCTTGATGAGTGCTTTCCTTCATTTTTACTGATTCTTTTTCATGAGGAGTATACAACAACACTGTAATGTTGAGTTAATGAAGGTTAGGTTTTATTTTGGAGGATATATATATAATTGCTGGGAAATAAAACATCTGTGCAATGTATATTGCATATCTGTATCTGTCCTTAATTGTTACAGTTTTTATCTTTGCATTTTCAGAGCTGGAGACTGTGGAGTGTTATTGAATCTTTATTGCTGCTAAGATCCTAGATTGATATTTGGAAATAGTGAGCTATATAACATCACTGATCTGATTCTGCTTTCTGTGCAATGCAGCTTTAAATTTCTAAAGAGTCAAAGCTGCATCTTAAAATAAGATGGGGGTGCAGACTCCACTTCCTGGAGCCTTCGCTTTTGTTCTTTCTCGTTTTTAGTTTAAAATAAGTCATTCGGAATAAAGGCCTATTTTTGTTCTTTGTGGGTGGAAAAAAACTTGGCTCCCTCAGTTCTCATCCTGTGCACATCAGCGTGATGTATGTACACCCAGTGTTAGTATCTGGGAGATACCAGATAAAGCCTTCAGTTACTTTGATCTACTAGTCATGTGTTAAAAGTAGGAATAAAAGTTCCTTTCTAAAATACAGAGATTTTGAGATATTTGCGGTATAGTGCTTTCCATCCCTCTGCATTTTATAAATGTAGGAAACTAATGTGGAGGGTCCATTTGGACCATTGCATGGAGCAGGCCACCCTTACTGCAGAACAGAGGTTTTGTAACACATGAACATGAAACTCAAGGCCTTAGGAGAAGGTGTGCTGTGCCCAGCTGAGGGGGCAAGTGGAATTTCTATAGTCCCCAGAAGTTACATTTAAATTACAGAAACAGAAAATAAAGCTTATGAGGTAATTTTTTCCTTTCCCTCTGTTCCCCAAGGCAGGGTTTTTAATACTTAAACCATTTTTGACAGATGACTGTTTGGCCCATTCAAAAAAAATTCAAATGATGAAGACTCTACAACTTCCCAAGGCAATCTGTTCCAGTGCTCAACTGTCCCAATCATTATTCACATTTAATCTGTGGAGGACAAAGGCTGACATAGCCTTTCCAAACAAAAGAAAAGGACTTTTAGAAAATACAGGATCTTTAATTTCAGCGGGCTGTTTCTCCTGTGATGTGTAGGATGGTTCCTTCCCAGCAGACACAGGTGTGGCACTGCTGGGCATTTCCAGAGCTGTGTGAGAGCTCAGGAACTCACCCTTCCTTTTAGTGTGAGACCAGAGTATGGGTGCCAGCACATTCCTTGTTCTCCCAGAAATTCTGTATAACTAGAACTTAGGCATGTGGTTCATTTTTCTGGGATTTCTGGACATGTGCAGGACATAAGCAGTAAACATGAAACCCCTGAGGAGGGCGGGACAGCAGCTTTTGAAAAGTGACTGCAGCTGCAGGGATATTTAGCACCCACCTGTAATGTATGCAGGGAGGTGAGGGAGAAAAAGAGAGGAAGGATATTAAAGAGGGGAGATATTAAAAGCATTCACATAAGGAAGAGCTGGCAGAGATGCATAGGAAGGGATTTCAAATCCTGGTAGCTGTGTGCTGTTGTCGGAGTAGAAATGCAGAAGCTCAGTACGACTGGTGTTTGTGTCCGTTTTCCAGGGCAGAAGTGCTGCATGTGAACTGGCTCTGCTGGTCTGAAGCTGTCACAGGGCGTGTTCCAGCCGTGAGGTAGAATTCTGTTACGTTTGGGTGGGATGCTGGAGGAGTGGTCCAACGAGGTTCTTCGGGACCAGCTGCTGATAAGCTTGTTCTGTGGGGCAGCAGCTGTCCCTTACTTTGTGCTGTACCTGATCCATGCTCTGTGCTGCCACCAAACAAACTGTAAGGGGAATTACATAATTTTTTTCTAGTGAAATGAGTGCTGACAGGGAAATCTGCAGGTGTAGGAAGGTGTGCTGTTAAGATTTGTACTGTCACAGTTGGGGGTTGGCCAGAGCTCTTGACACAGCTTGGATGAAAAAAGAACTTGCTATGCTGCCTTGCTCTTAAGATAGTTGGATGTGTCAAAGAACAGTTAAGTGTCTTTGGTGGACAGTGGTCAACTGGATTTATTCAGATGCTGGGCTAAAGTGAATAGCTGCTCTCCTGCTGTTTAGCGAGCTGTTACTGGACATTTGGAATCTGAAGCAGACAAAGCCACCTGAGACCCTGGATCCTTGGATGTGTGCACTGGCTGGGATTTCCCCCCCTGCCCCCCCAGGTGCACACGGGGTAGCTCAGGTGCTCCCAATGTGTGCCTACTGTCTCTTCCAAAACAGCCTCTCTTAGGTGGCCTGAGAGCTCTCCCTAGCCAATATCTTTGGTTTTCTTGGTAGAGGAACAATGTATGTGGACATTCTGACCTTCTGCCCCTGCTGTAGCTCATGCAAGGGGGATACCGAGTTGGGAGCAGCCCAGGGCTGTGTTCCAGCACAGGCTCTGACAGGGAGCTGGTTTCTTAATGGCTTCCTGGCATCTTGGACTAGCCAGCTGTTCTCAGCTTTTAAAACTTTATTGTCAAAATTTTAACTGATGACTGTTAAATTTCACTGTTGCATTTGGTTTGGATCTGCTGCAAATTAAATCTGACTTCCTGAACCACTCTTTACAATGCTGTCTGCTGGAAGGGATCCGAGAGCACCACCTGAGCCAATCTCTGGGTCAGGTTGCTTTCCCTGAGCTCTCTTTGTGGCTGAAGCAGATAAAATTTTCCCTTGGTTCTCATTCTGTCAGGTGTTTAGAAGCATCCATAATATTTCAATTAAAATGGCAAAATGCAGTAAATCTAATAGCTACCTCTAGGTTATACAAATACCTTAGACCTGAGAGCATTTTGAGGTACAGAAGGGTTAACTGCACAGAGTTTCATACTTGAATGGAAAAAGAATGACACCTTTTCGTTATCAGCCGTTTTGGTGCTGTCTTTTTTAATCATTTCAGGCTTTGAACTCCTGCTCTGAAAGAGAGTCTCTGTCTCTTCATCTTTAGCGGCTGCCAGGTCTGGAGGTCTAATCAATGCAGGTTATTGATAGCAAATCAATTAATGCAGACAAAAGATCAAAATTAAGAGGCTTTCACTAAATTAATAAGTGATTCCAAGTCTTTTAACGGAGTGCCTGAGATAAGGGCAGCTTAGTCTTCTGGGACAGCAGCCTCCAGTCCTGTTTCCAAAGACAATCAGCTGGAGAGAGTGAGCTGTGCTTTTTACATCTTTTCCTCCATTTAAATAACCCGTTTTGTTCAATAGGAATTGCTTAAAATCTGAGTCCAGCAAGGTTGCCAGGAAGCAGGTCCTAACTGAAAAGAGCAGCTTTATCTGCAGAAGGGTGCGATGGTCTTGTTCAGCTGATTGAGGGAGGACCAATTATTTCAAAAGCCAAATTTATGTAAGATCCCAGCCAACACCAGAGTTAGGGTTTGCTCCAATAGCAAATATATCTGAAATTGAACTAAAGATGCCCACAGAAGCCACTAGATGTAGAATAATGTGGAGGTCTTGCCAGACTCAGCCCTTCTGCCCTGTGGCAGGCCCTCTTGGAAGAAGGTGGGCAAGGCTCAATCCAAACTACTTGCAGTTGGAGTTCCTGCACAGTTCCCTGCTGGGGATGTCAGAGCTAAGATGCCTGATGCTGTGGGGATGGGATGTAATATTGCCGGTGCATCCCAGCCCCATCAGCCTCTCCCAGGAGACTAGGTGGAGATCTGGAGGCTAGGAGCTCCCTACCAGCTGGAGCAGCTTTTCCACCTTTTCTCCTGCTTTAACCAAGGGAAACAAATGAACTGTCCCATGCAGGAAGAAGAGAGCATCTCTTGGAGTTTCCATGTAGTGCTGCCTGCTATTTCCACCTGTTTTCCTGCTTAATAAGAAGGGCCATTCTTTGAAATGCCAGAAGCTCTCCTGCTGTGACAGTAATTAACAGGGATGGAGATGGAGCTGGGAAGTGGATTACAGAAGCACAAATACAGTGTGTAGCTCCCTGAGGATGAAGAGTGGCTCAGGTCACTCCATGAGTCTCACTTGCACTCTGGTGGAAACAGTCTCCCTGTTTGGGCCCATCTGGGTTCAGTCAGGTCCTTGTGCTTGGCACTGTCCAGAGGGGCTAGATGCTGTTCCCAGGTGCTGAGCAGGCTCTGAGTGCTGAGAGCAGAGGTGATGGTGCTCTGCTGGCACTTTCAAGGTGCCACAAGAATGGATCCAGTGGCCTGGCTTTCTCTGTGCACTTGATCCTATGATGTCACGGCACATTCTGAATTAACTTCCTGTAGGTTTTGGTTGTAAGCCTAATTGCAAGCTATTATGTGTTAAAGAATACTTTTAATATGCTATGTGAAAGATTTCTCTGAGATGGCTGCGGCTTCCAAAACTTCTGACTAGAAGCTTGTGCCAGAAGTGCTAGTATTTGGATGAATGTATGGAGATTTACAAATGTAGCCCTTGTCATAGGCATGTCTGTGACAGCAGAATTGGACCTGAATGCCAAACTCTACTGGGTCAAATTTCATGTAATCAAAGGTTCATCTTTGCCTCTGGTACTTTGGCTACTGAGCTCTGCCTGGCTGTTGCCACTCATTGCCTGTTCTATTGCCGGCACTGAAATCCAGTGCGTTACCTTCATCTGCTGTCCTTTGGACTTAAAACAGCAACACAGCCGATGTTTATTGGTCTAATCCACTGGTGGTGATCTGCTCCTGTCACGGAGTTGTGGAGCTGGACACGTGGCATGGAGCCGTGGATGTTGTAGTTGGCATTGCAGCGCAAAGCTTGGGTCACATCTGAGAGGACTAAATCAACTTCCCACCCCAGATCGGACAGATGAATTGAGTCACTGAGAAGTGACTCTCTGAGGGTGCAGTGCTGCTGTTCTTTGTTTCTGTGCCTGCTGGGAATGACTCTTTGCTGTACTGTCTTGCTTACTTCAGGCAGGGTTTGCAGCCCTCAGATGTGCAATCCTTTGCCTTTCTTCCACCGCTTTCAGTTTCCTCCTACAAACGCCTGCGCTGACTGCAGTTCTCTGCAGCCACATGTCTCAGTAACTGCTTAACCTAGAAATTCATTGCTAAAAAGATCTGACATCATAACACCCTGGAAAAAGACTTCTAACTCCCCTTCCCCCTCCCTGGCCCTTCTCTTTTCCCAGGATATATGAAAAGCTGTAACTACTAAATCAAAATCTATTTGATTTTTGTACTCCCTTGATAACTGGGCAGCTGATCCCTATCACCCAGCTAAGGCTTATCTGCTGCCTCCAGCCTCCCTGCTGCAGCAATTGGTTCCTGCGGGGACAGCGCTGGGTTATAAAGTGAGACTGATATCGTGGTCAGGGCCTTTTGCTTTCTCACTGTGGCCATTGTTGGTGATATGTTCCTGAGCAAGTGGCTTGGTTTTCTGGGAGGACTAGAAGGAAGGACTGGGCCCGTGGGATTTAGAGGTTCAGAGATATATTTTTAATCCCCTTATTACTTTTTTTAAGTTGTGAAGTGATGTCAGGGAAGGTGCAGGGTCAACAGCATAGGCTAGAGCCAAGGTAATGGGTTTGTGGTTTTGCTTTAGCTCTTAAAGTTCCCAGGTGAGATCTTGGCCTTGTTAGGCAAGCACTGACCTACATGTGTGTTGTTCATTTCAGCCTGTTCTGAAAACAGTTCTGGTAGAAGAAAAAACTGCCAACTGCTGTGCTTGGTATATTACTGCTAATTTTGAACTGTAATTGTAATTTTTCTGTAACTTTTCAATGAGTTTACCAGGGTGCTGAAGAGGCTGTAGATCCATATCTGCACAGCTGGGTGTAGGTAGCTTACTCCCAGCTACATAACGCCAGTAGGATGTGGGAATAAGAGCATTCCCACCCCATCCCTCCTGGCTCAGCCATGTCCTAACTGCAGTGATTCAGCTATCTGGAGCCACTGGAAAGGCTGCAGTCATGTTAGCACCTTTTAATAAGCAAGATGGGGAAGCAGGGACTGCCACAGCTACAAGCATGCTGGTATTATTTAACTTGCTCAGCCATCATGTGTAATTAGAGTTCTGTTACTCTAATTGGGCGCTAGCTTGAGGTGAGAGAGAATAGAATTGAACCAAATTGTCTTTCTTCCCTGGAACTGAGGAGTCTGGGCAGCACACACAGCTTTTTTGGCAGTTTGGTTCAAGATTAGTTGGCAGTGCAGATAAAACTGCATTTCGCAGTCCCAAGGAGAAGAGTGATGCAGGGTAATTCCTGCAATGGGTGGTGTAAGAAAAATGCTGAGCTAAGGGCAGTGAGGCAGCTGCTGAGACTCAGCCAAGTGACAGAGATCAGCTGCAAGAAGTACGAAAATAAAAAAATGAAATAGAAATTTTTTATAAGAGTTTCTGGGAAAGGCCTTTCCTCTACATGCTTATTCCCAACAGAAGTCATTGGCCTGTATATCCTGTCCCTGCTTTGGCAGCAGCCACTTGGGTTGTATAGGGCAAAAGAGAGGGTCCACAGCCATCCTGCCCCTCAGCTCTCCTGGTCAGCTGCTGCTTTGATGAAGTGTGAAGCCACCCCACTTCTTTTTTGTCTGCAATGATGTTTTCAAAACTAGCACAGCCAGTCTGGCAATGTGTTTGTGTGGCTCTGCTTACAGGGGAGGGTGAGGCAGAGACTTAACTTTTCACTTTCTCCCTCTCCAGACCTGTGTGTTGATAGTGTCCCCCCTTTGCTAACAAAACCTCCTGGCACTGGATACCAGGCACTGGCGAGCTGCCCCAGTTTGGTTACAGGAATATTGTCTGATCCTCTCCTTGCTGGGTTGTACACGAGCAGATCAGTTCACAAGTCAGCTCATTTCAAAACTTTACTTGTGTCTAATAACTACTAAAAATGAAATAGTGTGAGAGCAAGTTGAGTACTCCCAGGCTGGCTGCTTGCTGTATCGGGGTGTTCTCTGTGATGTGAACTTACACAGCTGAGTTATAAAACCTTCAGCTAGGCTGATAAACATTATTTGGCAGTGCTCCCAAGCACTTGCATTGACCACTGAGATAAATGTAGGATTTTCTTGCTTTCAAGTGGGTAAAACTGTTCCAGTTGGTGGTTTTTGCAACAGCCTAGAGCAAGCCAAAGTCCTAATGTCCTGTAGAGCTCCATGGCTTGGCTCTGATGCTGGCACTTGGACGTCCAACAAGATCAGCTGGATTGTCTGAAGCATTTTCTGCTACTGAGTGGGTTACAGGCCCCTTCCCTGCGCCCAGGTCTTAGACAAGGAGGAATTGTGGTACCACTCAGATAAACCCTGGCAGTTTAATGGTTTGAAACAAATTCAGGAATAGGTGTTTGCAACAGCGCTGCACTCAGAAAAAACCAGCTTCCTATGTAGGTAGTACTTTTCTATAGTCCAGATAGATTATTTTACACTCCAAGACTGAATAATTGTATGCGGTTAAGATACCAAAGCTCAGCTCTGGCAGGAAATGGCCATGGGCACTGTTTTCCTCACTGAGCAGAGAAGTACCTTTGTTTAAACCACCCGAATGAAAAGCTACTGCCTTCCCAGTGATTTAAACCAAAATGCCCTGTTCTGCATTAGAGTTGAATTAAAAGGCAGTGTTGCCACAGCCCAGTGGACAGACAGTAATTTGCCAAGCCAAGGAAACTTCACTGTTTGCAATCACATGGCCGTGCCATGCTTCTCCTCTGGTTGAATTAAGGCAACTTGATCACAGCTGCACAAACACTTGAGTTTTAAAAAGGCTTTTAAAATGCATGTGCAGGTATTTGTCTGCACCTATCAGACCTCAACACTCAAGTGCAGGAAGTGAATATTCAAACATGTTGGCTTCCCATCCACAGAACAACCCGTGCCCATTCCAGTGCCATCTCTGTACCAGGAGGGTGCCTTGGATTTGTGTTCTTTACCAGTGGATTTCTGCAGCAGGAGTAGGAATGTAGGCCAGGAATTCCTGGCATTCATTCCTGTCTGATATTGCTGATTGGTAAAGTGTTATGGTGGTGACAATGGGAATCTTTTTCCTTGTAAGGAATGTTATGTATCTGCCTGTTTCATCCTGTCACCCAGTGCCTTCTAGGTCAACCATAGGGACCACCATGTGGAATTACAGTTCTGCAGGGCTTTCTGTGTTACAACTGTGATTGAACTTTCCCTTTGTTCTACTTCTCTCTTCACAACTGGCACAGACATCTTTGTATTCACCATCCTAAAGCTTGTGGAGAGCTGAGGCAGCCCTGTAGCCCAGACTGCAAGGAAAGGTCTGAAGTTCCACCTGTGTTTGGGTGGAGCTACCAGAAATGAGTCCTTGCTTGCTGTTTGCTTTTACATCAGAAGTGGCTACAATAAATTCTCCTGGGACTTTGTCCTGCAAGTGTTCCCTGGTGGACAAAGGGTCTGCTGGTGGTGGAAGTCTCATGTCTCATGGCATGGCTTTTTTTTGCAAAATACAGCTAGACGCCAAATCTGGAATGGAAATACAACTCATTGGATTATTCTGCTCCTGGAAAGAGAAAACAAGGTCTAACAAGCATGTTACAGAACTCAGATGCATCCCACTATCATTTGCTGTTGTGGATACCCCAAACAGTGTTGCCTTCCCATTAAGGCAATGAACTGAAGTCTGCAAGAGGCAGTAAAATGACTTTAGGATTGTTGGAATTTCTGTAGCGTGGCAGCAAGTCGTTGTAGAGCAGTTGACAAAAGTAAAACCATTTGTCCTTACAGTGTGGAAGGATAGAGTGTGTCCAACCAAAATGCAAGCTCCCTTCAAACAGATGTGTTGGGTGAAGCTAGGAGGGGGAAGGATGGCACAGGGACAGTGGCAGAGCTAAGAGGAGACCAGCCTTGCTGGCCACTGCCTGCAAGGTTACAGCCCCGTTCACTGGGAGGTACAGTTTTGGCAATAAATGCTTAGTGTGCAGGTGGGCATTATTTTATATCTAGTGTAATTTGAAAGCAGTCAGGATCTTAAAAGCCCTCAAAAGCAGTGATACTGAGCAATTGGCACTGCTGCCAGCATTGATAGAAACACAGATTTGAGCTGGCAGAAACACAAAACTGTGCTTTAAAAAATATGTTTGACATTGGAAAATGAAGAGTTTGCCACAGTTGTCCTACTGGATCAGGTAAGAACTCATCTGGAAACACTGGACACAGGTGACTGCTGCAGTCCAGTTTCTGGACACCAGCACTGTCTGTAACAGAAGTGGTTCTGATTTTTGCTTGTTTAGCAGCTCTCAGTTTTGCTTGCAGGAAAATAAAATAAACAAGATTCCTTCTCCAACCCAGGCAGTGAGCTATTCCACATACATCTGTCAAAAAAACCTGCTGTAGCAAGGGATTGGGTTGGGCTTGCACAGGGTTTCTGTTTCTTAGGCCATGGAGGATGTTGCTGAAATTCTCAGCACTGAAAGCTCTTTGATTTCAGTGGTAGCAGAGAGTGTGGCAGGGGGCACTCTACTCTGTTCCCTGTCAAGGGCAGGGGAGGGGAGGGAGCCGTTTGAAGGTGGGTGGCAGATGGTACCGGTGCAGTTAAGAAAAATAATAAAAGTAGGGACAAAATTACTTCCCTGCATATGAGTATTTTATAATGCCTGAGATGAGCAAGAACACGGGTACTCTTAGGGCTTTGAGACACAAGGAACTCGCCATTATCCATCCTGCTTTTCTATGCATTAAGGCTTTTAAAAATACCACTTTCGTCCTCTTCCCACTCCTTGCAGAAACAGTGCCCCTTTATTCCTTGTAGAATAAATATACAATTCTTTTTGCAAACTGCACAATCTCTCTTTCACCTTACTAAATTGAAATCCAAAATTTCAGCCTGACTTCCCTGAAGAGGTGGTGATGCTTAGTGCAAGGCAGTTTATTTCATCTGATGACTTATTATCATCACTTGTTTTCCTCCTTTATCTCAAAGTGGTTGTTAGTCAGTGCATCCATACATCCCTAGTTAGCATGAAAACTCAAGTCTCTCTGTTTAGCAGCACAAGCTTTACTAAGACTGTTCCTAGGCTGCATTTTGAAGAACTGGCCACATCATTGGTTTTCTGTCCTGACCAGCTTGATATTTATGTTGAGTATAGCCTGAATAGAGGCAAAAAGTTTGTAGTACGTGTGCTTGGAACAGCTCTGCAGGGACATCCAGGAGAGGAGGAAAAGACTGGGGTGGAAATGAAAGATCCTAAATGTAGACCAGCGCAGTTTTGGGTGTAGACTCCAGTTCTGAGAGGGAAAGAGAAGGGAGTTGAAGCCTGGGAGAGGTGATGCTGTATTTCTGATCTGGATGAAGACATCCAGAACATGGCTATTTTCATGCTGTACCTGTGCTCTTTCCTGCCACCTTCAGTACGATCAACTACTCGGGTGGTGTTAGTCTCGTGTGCATGTGTAAAAATACAGTATCTTCCCTCTAGTGTTAAGAAACAACAAAAAAAGTTACTCTGTGGTAGGAAAAAATGGATTCCAGAGTGCGTGACTGGAGCTCAGTAGAGCTCAGTGAAGTATAACCCTCCCCTCTTCTTGGGGGAAAGCTGAGCAGTAGCAATAGGATGACTTGATTAAGACAATGTGCGACAGAATTAGGAACAGGAATCAGGAATTTAGTACTTAAGACTTTGGCTTTCTGACAAGATCATCTGTCTGTCATCAACAGAATGGAAACATATGAGTCGTGGCTTTGTCTTTAGAAAGAAGAGATTAAATCCAAGTGGGTTATTTCAGTTTGGTCTGAAAGGCTCAGTGGCAGGTGCAAACTTTCTGCTTCCTGTCATCCAGCTCTTAATTGCAAAATGTCTTTGCTGTTTGGTGTAGCATTCTGAATTGCCATGATGTTGTGCTACAGCAGGATGACACAAGCATTGCTCTGTTGCTGTCTGGTACCAGCCTTGCTGGTGGGCAGAAAATGAAGCACTGACTCCTTGGTATTACTGCCAACAAGGTGTCTTGGAGCACAAGGCTGCCGGAGCGAGGTGCCCACTCCTGCCTGTCCCTGCTGGCTGCTCGGGATCCCTCTCTGTTTCTAATCTGGAGTGCACAGTGAGGCTGGGCTCAGCTCCACATGAGTCAGGTTTTAGCACTGAGGCAGCTTGTTTGAAGGGAAAGGGAGGTACCACAATCAGCAGCAAGAGTCCTGACTCCATGCCCTGCTCCAGTGTAAGCTGGTGAAACTTTTTTGGCTTCAGGAAAGCTTTGGACTGGTTGGACTCAGGGGTCTGCAAGGATGCTGCTGTTGCTTTTGGCATGTGGCTACAAAGGAAAGGGTGGAGAAAAGCAGTGACAGAATGAGTGAGAAGAAAGGGGCAGGAATAGAAATTGAATCCAGCTCCATATTCTACATGGGAAAATTAACATTTCTTTTAAGCCAGCAAGATGGCAGAGCCTGGCTGCATAGAGATAAGTGTGTACAGCAGCTGCCCAGTGGGGTCTTACAGGTTGACAGTGTTTAGCATGATGCATTTAACAATTTCATAGTCAACTTTTCTCAGTGATGTGACATAAGGTGAAAAAATCTGCAAGAGGAAGATGAGGTGCATGTGCTGAATCCTATGAGAAATAGCTTCTCCACTCTGTGGCCTAATGAATGCCTGGGTGAAAGAAGAGGTGAAGCAAGCATGTGTGAAGGACAGGGAGCTCACATCACCTCTGTCTGGGGAAGTGACAAGAGGTTTAATGAGAGTACCCTGACAACAGACTGTGCTGTGCTGCATGTTCAGGCAGATCAATGCTGTCCTGAGGTGGCTGCTCAGAGTTTGTATGTCTTAATGAGGCCCACCCCATTGTTTGCAGTGGTGAAGCCAGCTTGGTTATTCCTGCCTTCTTGGCTGTTTGTCACTGCATGGTAACTGGAACACTGGTATGGTCTAGCTTAAAGTGAACTTCTTCTTTTGTGGGGAAAGGCAAGAGTTGTTATTGATGGTATCTGTAACATCTGGGAAAAGGGGTTTTGTCTTGAGCCTCAGGTGGTTCTGAATTTCTGCATAGAGATGGGAAGGAGGAGCCAGAGGGTGGATCCAACAGGATTAAGGTTCATGTTTGAGCCCTGTTCACCACCCAGTCTCACGTTCTGAATTTGGCTTGGGAAGTGAGGATGGCTGAGATGATTGGCTAAGAGAGACCCAGTCTGGTAAGAGAATGCTTAAAATTTGACTCAATGTAGCTAGTAATAAAAAAAGTCTGACAGGTCTGTGAAAGCTGTTTACTAATGCATCCTAGGAGAAGGTACTGGGAAAGGTCTGCCTCATTTAAGCTGAAGGGAAATGTGAGCATAAGAATGTACAGTCTAGTCCTCAACAAATGGAGGCTGTAAATGAGAAGAATGACTTCTCCCATCAGAGTGAGGTTGTGAAGCATCTTTCCCATAGGAACAGGGGACAGAAAAAACGAATTGTCTAGGACATTACAGGGCATGAGTACCAGCAGTAGCACAGACTGGACTTCAAAACACAGAACATCCCTTCTGAGCCACACCCCAGGTCCTGTATTTTTTAATTTTTCATGCTAAGCTCGCAGCCTAGTGAAAAGTGGTGAGACATAAGCATTGCTGCTACACTCAGGTCATTCACCAAGGAGCAGAATGAGACCACTTTGAGCAAAGTCCAAGAATTTAGCATGGAAGCTTTGAAAAGGAAGAAATGTTTAATAATAATCTGTAGTTTAAACCTGTTTTATCACCACTGGCTTGCTGTGTAAGGAAATTTCAAGATGAACTATCTGCTCTAAGTACAAATAAGTATATTTTGCATGTACTTTTTTTATAGAACTGCAGGGCAGTATTGACAAGCTGAAGTTGGTCTGGGCAGAGGAAATGAACCATCAAATCTCAGCAGAGAGTATGAAGACTATAATGCTGACTGTTGAGAGCAGTACAGAATCCCTCTTGAGTACCAGGGGAGAATGATGATGAGATATTTTCACAGGGTGGATATGCAAAACAAAAATAAAGCACAGTAAAACACTGGCAGGAATACCTTGGTCTCAGGAATCATCTTCATGTCTTCTGGGATTCTCCTAAGTTAAACAGCTGATGCTTTAGAAAACTGACCTGCATTATTTCATGGATGTCTCTCACAAGCTTTTATTAACATCCTTTTAGGAGAATGTTCTGATTTTCCGCAATTAAACAAAAATAAGTAACTTTTTAACATTCTGTGACTGAAGCCATAAGCTGTATTAAATTACTGTGTGCACAGAGACAGATACCATCCAGAGAAATGGATTTGGCCAAAATAAGATAACTATGAAGAATGGAGTGACTTGCTGCCTTCAACAGATTAGCAGCCAAACTGTTTGAGAAAGGAAAAGACCAAATGGTAGGTTTTGCTTTGACATTTTTAATAGCAGTACTTTTTCTCAGTGTCTATTCCATCTCAACTCTTCTGACTTTTCTTTCAAATTGTTTCCAATAGCCTTTACATATGAAAACGTCTTGTATGGTCTTGTTGCTCTTTAACAATGGGTACCCTGTAAAAGAGACTTGTCAGTCTGGTGCTCTCTGGTGCAGTTGTTAGAGCTGAAAATGTTGCACCACGTTTCTGTAGCTGACAGTCCGGGTGTTTCCCTGAGTCAAAGGCTCCCTCTGTGTTGTTACTCTGCGCAGAGCTAAAACCACTGCTCAGCAAAGTCTAGCAGTGTTCTTCCATTGCAGGGCCTGCCTGTGTACATAATCACCAATAATCAGCTGCACAGTAGCAGCTTGTTTTCTGCTCTCTGGCTTGTTGGAGATGATATATGAAGTATGAAGAATAATGTGAGATGTTTTTCTTAAGCTACCTTAAGCCCACTGTGCTGACAGCAGCAAAACAGAACTTGTTTTGACAAGGAGTTGAGTTAACATGACACAAAAGCTAAACGCAGGAAAGATGAGGATCTCTTGTCAGATCCTGGTGATTTTTTTTTCCTTTTTTTTTTTCTGTGTTGTGGGTCATTTTCACTCCTGCCTTCCCAGGGTTTATTTTCTGAGCTGTTACCTTTGCCACAGTCTGAAAGACTCCTTGTCTTTTGGGTTTTTTTCCATTGATCTTTGTTGCTTCCAGCAACAAGAGCGAAGATTTATTTTGAGACTTATGGATCATTACAATATTGGTAGTGTTGCATCTTCATGTGGTTGTGACATGTCATTGTGAGTTGTTGCTTCCAAGGAGACAGATTCAGCTCGACAGGAGGAAGACAGTGTCATATTTCATGACATGTTTCTCTGCACCATGGGGCATATATGAGGAGTGAGGACCCCAACACAGATGGCTTAAGCCTGTAATCCTTTTATGTCTTCTCTCAGGCAAGCATGGGGATGTCAGACCATCTTCAGGGCATGGATCAGACAGGACTTTCTGTTTCTGTAACCATCAAGGGGCAGTTGCTACCCCAGTAGGTCATTGAACCAGCTCATTCTGCCGCAGTCTGAAGGATGGATTGCTTGAGGTCTGGCATTATTCATGCTGGGATGGGTATGAATAAATCTTGTGCTCCAGTGTGTAAACTGTTTGCATAGCAGAGGTTGGAAAGGTGGTGTTGTCCCCCCTCTCCCCTACAATGTTGCATGAAGGCTTTGCATTACCCTGAAGGTGGAAATATTTGAGCTTACAAGAATCGAGGTGCTGAAGGTGAATGGATTCTGACAGTCGGTGACAAATAGCAGGAATGCTTTTCCGTGGATCCCCTGTACTGGGGGATCCTGTGTGTACATACTGGGGTTTCTCTGGGCTTGCCCAAGTTATCTTGGTTGGGGGAGGGGGTCCATGTGCTCAGGTACCTCCCCAGCATGATGCCAGGAGGTTGAGATGGTCTGCACCCAGTAGCCAGGGTTGCAAAGCCAATTATAAAGTTTCTGTTCCATAGTTTAGATTTATTGAGTTAATCCTGCTGCTGGATATTTATTAATTTTTTGTCTGTGGGTATTTTCTGCTAGGTTCTCTCCTCTGGGTAATGGGCTTTTGCCAGTGGTCCATAGGAGCTGACCTCAACAGGAAAGGACCTTTCTGGTGTTGTCAGAAGGCAAAGGTGGCTTGAAAACTGCTCACCTGTAGAAGTGTGCTACCCTTCCTCCCTCAGTACTTGTTCAGCTTTCGCCAGTCACCAGCTGCCATAACTGAAAATCAGTCTTCCCTGGTGCCATGGGGTTTGGATGACAGTCCAGTTCCCAGAATCACAAATGGCTCTTCTGTCAGTACTGGGAACCCATCTCCAGGGCTGCACGAGCCAAGGAGGGTTTGTTTCCTGCCAGGCCATCCTGACCAGATTGCAGTGAGCTGAGCTAGGAAAGTGCCTCCATCTGTTGCATCTCTTCTCAAACTGCTGGTCCTCAAACACAATATTGAGTGGTAAATGTTGGTAAAACACTCTGGGATTGTGAGCTGGGAGCAGCACTGAGGTTTATTAGAAGCCTGTAGAATACTTTGACCTTCATAATGCTGTGCCTCTTTCTGCTTTTACTGAAAGTGGCTGCAGAGCTCCCACTGACCTCAGCTGGGCAAGACAGAGCCAGAAAGTGCAACACTTGCCTTGCTGCCTTGCCCAAAGTGGTGTCAACAGCCTGGTTCTAGCAGGTAGATAAAGGAGGAATCCCATAATATGCAGAAAAAAAATGATTAATAAGCTTCATAATGTGTTATTATCATGACGAGCTGTTTGGGTTTTGCCTTTGTGCGTCCATGTGCAGGTGCTCTTTTATGTCCTTCTCTCCCTCCCCAGCCGAGGTAGCACAGACAGAGACATGTTTCTCACATCTGCAGAAGCTTTGGGCTTAACTTTGGTGTCTAATGCAGAAGTGGGGGACTGAGGGCCATGACAGTCTTGCTCTGGGCTTTGCATGAGCACACAGATAGGCCTGGATGAAAGGAAACATCTTCACTATAATAGAGATCACACCAGCAACCACTTCTGAATGTCAGAGGAGCAGCTAATAGTACAAGAATTGCTAAAGCTACAGTAGCATCTTTTCTGAAGGTGTAGTGGGAGGTGAATGCTCCCAGCAGAGGTGCAATGGACCTGAATCATCTGCGGTGGGTGATCTGTTGAATGGAGCTCTCTGTGTGTGCTGAGGAGCTGGATCTTCTCCGTGGTTTTCTAAAGGACTGTTGTGGCCATCGGTGGCCAGCATGATCTTACTGCTGCAGTGTCCACACCAGCTCGATGCTCCATCTGTGCAGAAGCCAGGTGATAAGACAGGATGCTCTGGCCAGGGACTTTGCCCCTGTCAGAATCACTCCAGTTGCCCTGGGCATTTTCCCGTAGCGCCTGTGTGCAAGAATGCAGGTGCTGAGTTGCATTTCCAGCCTTGCTGAAAGCTACTAGCTGCACACTGGAGTTTGACACTGTAATAATAGATTTCTTTTGTCAGATGAAATTAATCTTGGATTATCTGCTTCACCAATCCAAATACAGGCTCCTACATTAGCATCCACTTTCCTTAGGCTTGAATCTTTCAGGAAATAGATGCAAATTGGAAAACCTACGTTAAGTTAACTGAGGTTGTAAATCCCGGCCACATCACACGTGAGCCTGGGAGGTAGAGAATAGCTTTCAAACCATTTCCCACAAATTGAGAGTGAGTGCTGCACTCTCATACATTTTATTAAAGCTGTGGTGAGAAACAGGCTTGCCAATACAGTGCCCCTGTGCTTGAAGCAACCACTCCCATTTAGAGAACAAAAAATGCTGTCATCTACCTCCAGGCAGTGGCACCAGATTAACGTCTGCCCTCTGAATTAACACACCAAACTTTGTAAGGAGTCACTTGGAGCTCAGCGTACCTGACACGAGCTTGCTGTGTCAAGAACTCTACAGGGAATCGAGGAGCACTTTGCTCTACCTCTCCTTATCCCTGCCCCCATTGCCTGTAAAAGATGGCTTTTAATTGCCTGTAAAATTTGGCTGGTTGGTGAATCCACAGGGAGAAGGTGTGAGTGGTGTCAGCACTTCGTGTTGCAGTGCAGAAGTGTCTGAGCTACTGAAGAATCTTTCACAACTGGAAGCAGGATTGCCAAGGTGAAATCTTTGAGGCCTGGACCGTTTGGATGTGGAATGAGCTGGCATAGCTTTCTGGATCAGCTGAGATAGTCTGTCCTTTTGCTCTGCTGTGGATGTTTAACCCCATTGTCTCTGCACTGCATCATTGCTGAGTGTCAGATGCATCCCAGTTGCCTGAGATTTAATTTCAGGACGTGCTTATGTTAGGTTGGTTGGGGGTTTTTCCCTTTTTGTAGTTCAGATGACATCCTTTCAACTGAAGCCTTAGAAGCTCCAGAACAGTAGTCCAAGTGTGATTTAAAAACATGCTAGGAGTGGAAATGCAATTAAGGTACCTTAACCTCCTTTACTCTGCCTTGCAGCAATGCAAAGGAAAACAATTTGGTTTTAAAGGTTATTGTAATCTAGAGCTTTAAACTCTAACATGCCTTAATCATTACTGAGTGGTTATTGAAGTTTATCTTCATCACAGTCATAAACAACTGCTAAGTAAAACATGCCTTTTACATTTTTATTAGACAAATAGCACAATAATAATGGTCATTGTGGCCATTTTGTGAAAGACTGAGGCTTAGCAAATGAAATAATATGAAGTCTCAGCTGTTGATATTAAATGGAGATAGTCATACCAAGCACAGGTACTATGCTCCTTACCTTTTTTAGCTTCATCTGAAGAAGGAAAATTGTTACATTGTGAGGTATATTTCAGTACAAACATGTTTTGGCCCTGTTTCAGGAGCTCCCACTCCTGCTGTGGTCAATGCTCCTGCTCACACATTTAATATGAAGACTGACATACATGTTTTTCTAGCATGAGAGCTGGGTCTATATTCTCAAAGCTGCACTTTCCTTCTGTTTTAAGCACAGAGTTGAAGGACCAAGGAAAGGTTTTTGTAAGGTGTGCAGGAAGGCTGATTTGCTTGTCCCACATGGGGCTGCACCTGGGTAGCTGCTGCCAGCCTGTCCTCACCTGGTAGCAGATCTACCACCAATTTGCCAATACGATTTGTAGGTTGTACAGGATCATACAGAAGAAAATGCCTCTTAAGTTGATTTATCTTAATGAGGTGGAGAGCTTGGAGTGCATAGTTTTTCCTTTTTTGTAAAGATCTTGCAAGACAAAGAAGTACCTGCTATCTTTTTCTGAGGACAAGGTTTTTAATTTTTGGTTTAGTAATGTGAAATTCTTCATATGACCTGAAGGCTTTTATCTCTCTGTGCCTTCACTATAATAGATCTTCCTGTGAGCCAGAGGATGAGGATTTCAAAACCTGTCACTGTTGGTCTCGCCCGTTATTTGTGGTGTGAGGAAAGCTGACTCTATTGCATGCTTGGAAATTTTCCACCTTTGCAGGATGGGAAGGACAGAATCCCATGTGGATCTGTGCTGCTGCAAAGCCTTGTGCTGGCTGTGTGTGAGCTGTGGTTGTACACCTGCAGCTTGGCCGTGCTGGGCAGGGGTTCACTGCACATGGCCCTGCTTAGCAGGTGCACAGTTTTGTTAGTGCCTGATCTGACACTTCATTTGGAAAGCGTTCGCTGTCCTCTCCTGACAGCGTTCTGCGATCCATATTTTTTTATGGCTGGTATAATCTGAAAATCAAGTGCTTCTGGCAGTTTTCATAGCTCCATATAGTACTCTGTAGTCATCTGAGCAACTGCCATTTGTCTTTAATCTGTCCAGATCCAATTATTTTAAGTGTCCACAGGTGAAGCGTTAGAGACCATGTGTTCTTTCTGTTTAAAAAAGGAAATTCTTTATCTGTCATGGCTGGAGGTGGGAGCTCAGTTCCTGGTCATCCTGTGGCATGTGATGTGACAAGCACTTCTCTTTGCCTTGGTTCTCTCATATGTGCAGTAATACTCCACCATTCCTCCATTTATAACAGGGCTGGAAGTCTACAATGTGCTTAAGGTGACCAGGAGAGATTCACATCTGACCTCTGTCATTAGTTTGGTTCTAGTGGAGAACAAAAGTTTATTTGGTATTATCTTCATGGTGAAAGTAAAAGCAGTGATACTGAAGTCTTCTGTAGCAGGTATGGTCTGGGTAGGAACAGTTAATAAAGGTGAGGAAAACTGGAACAAATAAAATTTTTATGTTTGTCGCTCAGTGTTTCTCAAATGATTCGTGTTGGCAACACAATCTAAAGGAATGAAATTAATAAAGTCCAAACTCTGTTCTTACTCTTGCCGTGCAGGAGCACAGAGGTAATAATGGTAGTGGTGTTACATTGGTATAATTGCATTGCATGTTTGTTTTAAGAGGCTGGCAAAGAGCTCTTGGCTGTAAAGGGTTAGGATGTTCAAGGAATGCAAGAGCAAGATTCCTTTTGCCTGAAGTCGTAGCTGCATGTTCAGCACCTCTCTAATCCTCTTCTCTTCCCGGGACTGTGTTTCTTGACCTCCTTGGGGTATTCTGATCCACAAGTAGAAACCCCAAATCTATTACTTGGCCATAACTGCCTGTGGGGGATACACCTGTCAGAAAACCCTGGCACTTCTCTATGGAAACAGGGCAATGTCTGGAGAGAGACACAGGAACTGGACTTTTTGGCTTGAGTGTCCCCACCATGAGTTGCTGCTTTTGCTTGGCTGATAGAGAATTTCTCCTCTCTGAAATTTCTGAGGCAGCAGAAGTTATTATCCTCTCTTTAGCAGCTCCTTGGTGATACTTACAGAAAAAACCTTGTGGTCTCAGCTGTAAACCAGGTAGCTACTGCTGCGTGGGGGTAAATAGCCTACCAAATTTGTCAGTGATTGTCCCCTCAGTCACTGGCAGTCACCTCTCAGCCAGAGAGCTGAACTGAAGCCATGGAGACAGAACCATCCCCTTGCTCTGAGACATTTTTGCCGGCTCAGCCTGGGAGCTCAGCAGCAGCAAGGTGGAGAGTAGAGCTTGGCTGTGTCCTTGGTGCCAGCAGAGCCCTCAGCCAAAGCCCATTAGGTTGCTGGGATGCTCCATAAAGGAAGAGGCAGTGGCTTAGCCGGCCTCTGAAGGGGTGAGCAGGACCAGGCAGCTGTTTGGCACAGCACCGCTTGTGCTGGCTGCCTGTGAGAGCAGTGAGCCCTGGGTGTGGGCACTGGGCTGGCTCAGGGAGGCACCCACCCATCCGGAACACACGGCCCGTTGAGAGTTAATGCCTGCAATTAGACGTGAGCAGCGAGAGTTGAAGGGTTCAGAAGGATGGCAGTGGGTGTGAAACACTCTAACATTCCCATTAATTTGAAATGTCTCCTTTCTGGCCAGAAAGAAGTGCCCAGATTTTTTTGTCAATATTAATTTTACACTTGGCACCACAGGAGAGTGTGAACTGCTGAGTTCACAAAGGGCCCATCTAATAAACAGACAATAGAAAATCAGAAAAGCGAAGATTGAGCTCACTTGCCCAGGCGATGAGAGTATAATAACCATGAGGGCTGCAGAGGGCAATGGAAAATTCTGAGCAGTAATGAGGAGTCACAGCAAGTGCCTGTGCCTGGGCTCGCTGGGCACAGGTAGGAGCCAGGAGAGAAGGTGGGATGGTGCAGCATTGTGTGGGCAGAAGGAAGGCTTGGATCTGGAATGAGAGACAGATGAGGAGGAGGAGATCACGTCACAGGTGTGCTATAGGAATGGAGGGCTGGATTAGAAAAGCAAATTGTTCCCTTGCAAATGAATCCCAAGCCTGATCGCCATCTGATTTCCTTTAGAAGAGGGTTTGAAATTTTAGATGGGCTCCCACGTGCCTGCCTGGTGCCTGTCAGCTCCCCTCTGCCCCTCCCTGTTTGATCAACTCTCCTTTAAATGAACCTTTTCTGTCTCCCGGTGGCCTGCAGGATAGCAGACATCAGGCTTTCAAAGCTGCCGTGGTTAGCCAAGTGAATACTGCAGAAGTAAGAGATGAACTTGACTCCAAGGAGACAAACACTGCTGGCTTTCTAATAAACCCAGAGGAAAGGCTCTGGGAACTGGAGGTAATTTTAAGGAAAACAGGTTGGTTTGTCAAACATGTTTCATTGTTTTCCTCTACTTTCTAGCAGTCTGCAAAACTAGTTTCTTTTATTCAATCTTGTTGCTAGTACAAGACTTTCCAAAACCAGAACTACTTTATTTCAAACTAATCCATGGGCACTCAAAGCGTAGAGGTCCTTGTGCTCCATGCCTTGGCCTCTCCTTTCTTGCTGAGATAGTAGTGTCCAAAGCCGGATAACAGACTGAGGACTTCATTTCCTGCTGTGGCTGAGCCGATGTTTCAAAATAGATTGGTTTTTCTGCAGGATTGTTCTTTTAGTTCCCTTCCCTTCTCTTCTTAATGAACACTTTTCATATCTGTGGAATCTGAATTCTACCTCAATTGAAATGGCACCACCATTATCAAAATTCAAAGCCTGTATCTCAAGCCCCAAGCCACTGAAATCCCTGGCAAACCTAGCACCTGGTTAATGAATACATCTTGAGGAGCCCAGATATTTTATTTTCATTTCTGTCACAAAGTTAGTGTTTTTGATCTGCCCATTGGAGAAGCAAGGTGAAAGAGTAAGAACTTGCCTGTCTCTGCATTATCTGCCTGTGACAAGGTGCCAGTGGCTGCTCCGTCTGATCAGCTGTAATATTCAGGACTGATTTCTGGATAGAAAGCCACTGATTTTGTTTAAGATCAGAAGAGGGAAAAGAGACACGACTTTCCCAGCAGTTGTGATCCTGTCAGTGAGATGAAAAACAATGAAATACATGGCGTGTGAAATCCTTGGAAAGAGAGGAAATCAAAGCCCTGGTAAAGAAAAAGGGGGGAAACAAAGCGTGGTTAGACGAAGGAATAAGGGGAAACATGTGAAGTGCATGTGTTGGAGAGATGGGGCAAATAGAGTCCTTTGGAAGAATGATGAATTCCCACAGCCTTTGGTGTGAAAAAGGAAAGGCTCATGGAGAATTCATAAAATATACTGGGAATGAGGACAGAGATGGGAGACAGGGCAATCTTACGGAGGCGTGGGAGTAGCTGGATGCAGGGGCCTCGGGCAGCATGAGAGGTCCCTTCTCTCAGGGGTGACACAGCACCAACACTGGAAACCTGCACTTGGGCGAAGGCAGAAGTCTGTAGGAGTGTCCTGGCCAGATGGCAAAGTAAATCATAGTACTGAGACCTGGGTCCAGTCTCATCTGACACTGCAGTTCCTCAAGTCTGTTCCTTTTCAAGCTCAAGGTGTGTTGCTGAAATCGTCCAGCCTGCAGTTTGAGATGAACAAAGCCTTCATACAACCTGGAGGTTTTACTGGGTTTTCAGTCAAGCTGAAATACAAGTAAATACTCTTAACTGAAGCCATCTTTTGGCACCCAAATTGGCAACACTTATGAGTATAACCAAAAAACATCTGTTTTGAGGTGTGAGTTAAAACCTATTGTGCATCCTTCTGCAGGTGCCTTGCACTTGGTCTGTGCCCTTCCCCTGCTTGTTCTGTGCAGCCTGGGAGACTCATCCTGGAAGTCTTGGGGTGTGAAGTGAGGACTTGGACCCCAAGCAGCTGTGTGCTCCTGGGAGGTCAGCAAGGCTGGGGGTGCCACTCATGGCAGAGGAGTACAGTACAGTGAGAGTTTTTACTTTTTAACCTTTTTTCTATCTCATTTATGAAATGTCTGCTTGAAGGAACCTGGCTGTGTTTGTGCTATTGGACTGTGCTGCTGTCTGTGCTGATGGTGGCTGTATCTGGGCTGATGGAGGGATGGGGAAGGCAAGTAAAGCTCTGTCTGTCATCACAACTTCTGCCCCAACTTGGCACACAAGTTGAAGTCATCTTCCCATCTGCATTTTTTCAGTGAAGTGACACCTCTTCTTTCAGCCCTTAATAAACGCAATCTCTGATTTCTCCCTTTTCTTTCATTAAGTGTGTAACCTTTGTCCATTTGTTTTAGCCCCTCGGTGTGGTGGCTGGCAAAGACCACACCAGGGCCCTGCTGTCTGATGTGATCTCGATCAGGCTGTAAGGGTTGAGGTGAGTGATAATGTGTCTGTTCTGAGATAACCACCCGCTTACTAACATGCTTCATTGGGCCAAATGGCTGGACAATTAAATGACTTGAAAACACACCCCTTTTGTGACTGCTGCTGCTCTGTGATGGGGGCAGCTCGAGGCCTGTTGTAGATCAGTGCTGGGCAGATGCCATATAGTTCCACTGCTAGGTCCTGAGCACAGTGATCACTCTTACATTTGTAATGAGGTCCACCCTCCCACACAGGGCACGTGCGAGGGTTTTGTGTAGGAGGATGTGTGGGGGGCTTTATACCCAGCTCTTACCAGGCCTCCTTTCATTCTCAGCACCCACTGGCTACTTGCTGAGGGTGTTGATAGCACCTTCTTGCTCCCCCACTTCGTCACAGAACATAAAATGCTGGCAAAACAGGTTTCTGATTTGGATCCAGAATCCAACATTTGAGCAGCCGTGAATGCTAACAGATTGCCAGGACTGGAAGGCTTCACCTGAGGTCTGAGGAACTCAAGTATGAAATAACTGTATTGCCAAAGGCAGTGTGTAACATTGCTTTTAAAAATTTCTTGGCACCTGAAGCATGGTGAGTGGGTAAATACAACATTAATCTTTAAAAAAAGGTTTGGGAGAATCCAGGAAACCAAGAGCTTGCAAGCCTGGCATCTGTAGTACATAAACTAGTAAAAGCTGTAATAGACCAAAATGTGTTTGACAATGAGATAAACACAATCGGTTTGGGAAAAGTCAGTGTGGTTTATATGAAGGCAGGATGTTTGTCTTGCAAACCTCTTGGAGTTCTTTGAAAAGAATGTAGGTAAGAGTGAAAGAGCTGGTACTAGATTTCTGTAAGACTTTTGACAAAGTTCAGAATACCTTATTGGGAACCGGTGCAGACTCTGCAAAGGAGAGAAGGTCCTGAGATGTACAAATAATTGGCAAAGAGATTGGAAACAAGGTGGGAGAATGCTGCCAGAGAGTTTTACAGCTCAGTGCTGGGGTTTGTAATGTTGAACCTATTCAGGAATGACCATTGAAAACAAGGAGTGAGACTTCAAACTTGCCTGTTAAAATAAAATTTTTCAAGACAGCAAAGATGATGGTTAACAGTGAAGTATTGTTGAAAAATCCTGAGACTGAACGTCTGGCCGGTGAAATGGTGGATGAAATTTCAAGTAAATAAATGCGAAATTAAGTATGCAGAGAAATAGGGATTGTTGTGCATATAAAAGCATGGGCTTGGAGTTGACCAAGATCTTGGGATATGTCAGATAACCTCGTGAAAGCATCAGGTGGAGCTTAAGAGGAAGACAAATCAAATGCTAGACAGTAAGAAAAAAAAAAAAAAGAACAAGCCAGGAAAACACTATTGCACGGTCCTGGAGAGAGAGGTGGTGTTTGGGTTTAGTCTTGTTTTGGTTGGTTTGTTTGTTTTAATTTAAAAAAGCCTGATGTGCTTTCACCTTGAGTACATGCGGTTCTACTTTCTTCATGCTCAAGGACTATACTAGACATTGGAAAATTCCAGTCACAGCTTCTGTATAGGATTGAATGAGAAACTGTCCTCAGCTTGGAGGAGACGTGTCTGAGAAGAATAGCAAAGGTGGAAGAGCTATTGACTGCCTGCCCCTACACAAGAACAAGGGTTTCCAAAGAAAGCCTTGGTTTGAACCATCACGAATGCTCTTACCTCTTCTGTTGCAGGGTGATTTTTCTCATGTACAGCAGAATCATCTCTCCTGAGGAATACTGCTTTCTTATCTGACTTTCTTTGCTGAAAAGGGAAGACAAAGTCCCCCTAGGTAAAATCTTGTGTGGTAATTTATGCATTCATTATGCTGGCCCAGCCTCCAAATAGAGGTTTGGCTGTGGAGGGAGTTTCCTCGCCCAGATGAATCACTCACTGGTATTTATGCCATACATGCATGATAATCTTTTTGATCTCTGTAGGCATCTAGGATTCTTCTGCTTGGGTAACTGGCAGCCAGCCTGGCTCATCACAACTGGCAGCTGCAAAGGTGGAGACTGGCTGGAAATAGCTGGGAATGGATAGGACCCTTTCTGGAGACCCCTCTTCCTTTTGCTTTGAAGGTGTTGCACGCTTGATTGCCGTGTGTGCACCATTGCTGACAGACTGCCCTGTGTCTTCTCTGTCCCCACAGCACAGGGCCTTCCATAAGAGCTGGGTAAGGGGGGAAAGTGAGAACGGGAAGGTTAGAAGGGGCAGGGCTCAATGAGGACTTCAGAGCACCTGCATAGTCTTACTGGATGCTAAATATACTGAGCTTGCTATCTGCAAATCCCCATCAATCTGTGGCTTAAAGAACCTGGGGAAAGTGTTGGAGTGGACAGTGTTTTATCACTAGCAGGCCAGCTCCCACCCACATTAGCACATGGCCCCATCCAAAGGTCACTAGGGAGGGCTGAGCAGGACTTCTTCCTATCGTGTAGGCTTCCTCTTTTTTATGTGCATCATTGCACGCATGAGCTCTGCACCTTGTTTCTGTGCAAGGTGTGTGTAATGTTTAAGTCATAAAGATGAAGTCTTGCATTTGCCCCTGGACTTAAGGAGCAAAATCAGCTCTTATCAGGAAAGCCTGTATAAACAGCTCTTTTCCAACTCATTTCTACTTTTCTGTCACTCCCCCTTACCTAGTCCTGTTTCTCTGGCACAGCGCTATCAGCACACTATTATTGTCACCTTTAATAAATCCGTGTGTCAAGTGTGTCTAGCAGAGAGGTGTTTTGGTAGATGTGTATTTGCTTGGGAGTCCTTGGGGCTTTTCCTCTAAGGAAGTTATGGAGAATAAATGGTTTGCCAGAGTTTAGACTGATGCTGCTGGAGTTACAGAGGAGAGAAGTGGTGTGAAGTACCTGAGGTCTCAAAATGGTGTAGCCAGAATGTTGAAGTGCAATTGAAGCGTGCAGAGAAGAGGGTGGAAGGAAAAAAATCCTAAGAATAGATTTCCCAGCAATTTTAAAATCAGATTTTCCTAGGGTTTGGTTTCTAACAGCTTGTAATCAGCTAATGCTTGTGCTGTCAAAGCAGGTGCTTGACCATCTCTGCGGGTTCCACGTTGTGTGTTTCAGTGACTGGTGGTTTCTGAAAGCCCTGCCTGCTCAGCCATGAGCGTAAACGCTCGTGGGTACCTTGGTAATGGGAAAAAACCGGCAGGTTTCCCTCTGGGAAATGTGTGGGCAGAGTGCCGCTGTGTGGTGACACGGAGCACGGCGTCCTTGGCACGGCGTGGGGGTTGGAAGAGCATCTCTTTGAAGTTAGTGGAAGGATGCCCGATTTCTTCACAGGATTGGGGTTGTGCCTGGTAAAGGAGCAGGAGCAACACTCCAGACACTTATATTTTGGTTATATGTTGTTTTTCCTTCCCTCTTCTCCCCGATAGCCTTTTGACAAAGGTAAGGCAAAACGTGTTCTTTTCCAGTTGTGTGTTAACATTGTGTCTTTCCTCAAGGGACAGGGAACTAAAAGACATAAGAATGAGACACATATAGATAATATGCTGCATTCTGAAATTTTGTCCAAACAGTATGTTGCAAGTTGTCTCAGCTATAGACAACAGAAATTCCGGTACTCAGGGCTGTGCTTTCTTGTACCTGTGCCAGCAGTGCCAGGGCTGTACTGTGATCATACCTCTATTACACTGTGCGTTCTGCACCCACAGTGCTTATACTGAGACTAAAGATGTGTTAGTCGCTTGTCCTGGCATCCTCATAACTTGGTCATTTGGCTTCACTAATAGGTCCCACACCTTAATTCTTGCTTTTTGGTGCTTTTTAGCTTAAATATTAAGTCTGTGGATAATTTGCTTTGGGTTCTGCTCCAGGGAAGGGAAGGCTTCCTTCTGAAGTTGTTTGTTATAAGATTGAATGGAAAAGAGAACAACAGTAAGCAGCAGGCACCTTGCCAGGGGCATAGCCCGCAGGCTTTCCCTGTGCTATAAACCAGGCACTGGCTCTGCAGCTGAGCCATCCATATGCTCAGTGGCTCTTTGCAGACATCTTTCCAAAGCAACCAGGCTTCATGAGCTCTTCAGCCCAATCATAAGAAATTTTGTAGAATTTAGAAGTGTATTGAGCTTCCCCTTTCCACTGTCCCTTTCACTCTTGTGAGGAGGATTCAACTAGTGGTGTCTTGAAGCTGCAGATGGGATGCATGTTGTTGTTAAATCAGGGAAGGGAGCATCGTATGCACTACGTTGTTGCACCTTTAAATACCAACACACTCCCCTTTATGTGTGTGCTGCTGTTCCCCTCCCTTGGAGGGCAAGGTAAGGGATAGTCATGGGCCTGAACTGTCTCCCTCAGAAATACAGATCTTCCTCCTTACGTACGCCAACCCCCAGTTTTTTAGTTTCCCATCTAGTCCTCCTTCATACCCAGCTATCTGCTGGTGGAGGGTTCATTTTGTGTTACAAAGGTCCTTCAAGGCCATCCCTGGGCCATCTTTCACAATGTCTCCACATGGCTTTATCAACCAAAGTGTGAGCTCTTTCTAATTCTAGCTGCACCTTTCTTGCCTGCAGCAAAGCTGTTCCCTCTTCACTTTGCGTTCGCAGTTGTCCCACCTTCCTTGTCTGCACATTGTCAGGATCAGTAACTGTCTCTTGCTATAAAGGTAGAAAAAGGTCACCCTTCTTACCAGCTGACAGTGCTTATGGCATTACTTTGGCAAGATTTATTCTTCCCATTGCAAGAATCAAATTCTATCACCTCCAGTAATTAATTGACAGAATTTGGGCCCTGAAATTGTGAAATATTCTTTAGCTTTCCCAATATGAATCACAAGCTTTGTAGCTGTAGAACCAGCTCTATTCTAAAACTTCAAGTAATACCTAACCAGTTCAGGAGATTTTGCAACCATGGAGGACAAGTAAAAAATTCATTCTGGTCCCCAGGAATCACCTCTTCTGGCCCTTTTATAGATAGTTCTGCATAAACATACTTAATCACAACATAGTTAGAAACTTCATGTCACAGAAAAGAGGAGTTGCCAGACACACTTAATTTCTCAGGGAATTATTATTACCGTCTGTGCCAGTCCTTGTGTGTGTGTGACCCATTTATAGTTTCTCCATGGGAAGAGGCTCCACAAACTCATAACTTACTCCAGTGCTTTGCTGTCCTGACCATTAAGTCATTAGACTTTCCTCAGTGTTCAGCTTAACTTCTGCATTTAAACTAACTCTTTATCCTACCCACGTTATTACTTTCCTAGATGCTGCACTATTCTGTGTATTGGAAAGTCATTATCATGTCCTTTCCGCTCTCCTATCTTGAGGTTTAACAACCCAGTTTCTCAATCTTTCCTCACAGGCCATGTTTTCTAAGCCTCTGATTTTTTTTTTGGAGGTCTTCCAGCAAGTCCACAACTTTTCAAAGTGTGATTTTGTAACCTGTGTCATCTAGAGAGTTTGAATTGCTGGTGAACATAATATGAGAGAATTAAGAAGTATAGTATTATGGGGCACCCTTCCATTACAATGATAAAATAGAGCATGGCAAATCTATTTCTTATCTTGTGGAAATCACACCTCAGCCTAATCTCCAGTTAAAATATTCATTAATGCAGTCTGAATAATAAGCACATGTAGAACAATTACTATGAATCCAGCTTTCCTTACACTTAGGAGATACAGGTTTGTGCACATGAGAGGTTCTGACAAGATCAGGATAGCAGTGAATGAAGCTTTTTATACACACCTGTCTAACAGAAAGGGATTATACACAAATGAATCTACAGTTGGTGTTAGCCTACATATCTCACACTGTGCCACAGTGACTGCTCTGGTTTCTGGAAGAGTGAAGATAAGGAATAGGAATACAGGCAAAGACTTGCACTGCATTGTGGTAAAATCTGGATGGTTCCTAAAGGAAACAAGTAAGTGTCTTGGAGGCACAACCTAGCCCTTGTGTAGGTCAAGTCTTGCTGCAAATACATGAAACTCTGGGGACACAAATGTCTTGGCAGGTCGCTCAGATCTTGCTAATTTGACCCCATGCCATCTAAGGAATCCTTGCACCCTGGATTTGGCTGCTGCTGCTTTTCTGCTGATTGGTCTAGGGTCATGCTTGTTCCTCCTTCATGAGACCTCCAAAAGGGGCATTTCATCAGAAGGTGCAGTTGAGATCAGGCTTCAGCTCTTGGCCAGGAACTGCTCATCTCCGTAGGAGAGCTGCTCTTCTCCAGCGTGCTCTGGGACAGGAACAGGGTTGCACAGAGCAATGAAGAACTGGCCAAAGGGTGAAAAGAAACAGCAGTGTTTACTGGATGGAAGGGACCGCTTGTGAAATGAAAAAATTATTTTGTGTTCTCAAAGGACTCCTGTGATCTGTGGCCGTTAAACCATAGCAGTGGTTTAACAGGGGTCAGGGCCGCTCCTGAAGTGGGCACACTGCTTGGTACCCCTCTTCCTAAAGGTACTAATATATGGAGATGAGGAGAGTGGTACAGCAATGTTTTTTTGTTTTTTTTTTTTAAAGGCTTTAGAGTGTGAGACTTAAGGATCTCTGTTTAATTTTTCAGAAAAACCGTGTGAGTGGACTTGATAACTGAGCAGGGGAGGCTGGATGCTTTTCTGAGAAAAGTATGATAGGAAGCAGCACCTGCAGTCGGAAAGCACAAACCAAACTGTAAATTAGGCACCCTGTTCAGAGGGACTAGCCACTGGAACGCCTGTCCAAGGGTGTGGTACATTCTCCATCCCATCAGACCTCATTCTGTGCAACTCCCTGAAAGGAGGTGGTAGCCAGCTTGGGGTCTGCCTCTTCTCCCAGGCAGCCAGCGGTAGGATAAGAGGCCATGGCCTCAAGCTGTGCCAGGGGAGATTGAGGTTGGACATCAGGAAGAATTTCTTCACTGAAGGGGTTGTCAGGCATTGGAAGAGGCTGCCCAGGGAGGTGGTGGAGTCACCATGCTTGGAGGTGTTCAGGAAACCACTGGACGTGGCACTCGGTGCCACAGTTCAGTTGACATGGAGGAAGTACTTGTTCAAATGTTGGACTTGGTGATCGTGGGGGTATTTTCCAATCATAATGATTCTGTGATTCTCTGTCTTCAGGAACACATTTTCTGGGACTGATGGTTCTGTCAAGTGTGAGATTTTTGGGCTCAGTCCAAGAATAAGGATGAAGTGGCAGTCATTTATATACAGAATAATCAAATCACTTCTCTTAGCCTTAAATAGTAAAGAAATTATGAAATGTGGATATTAAATTAAAGACGCTATTCTCCAATATGTGCCCAATAAAGATGAAATAGGACTCCATGTTCCAATTTTGTATCTGACATTTCCTAACTGGGAGTTTAATTTCTAGAATATTAATAATGTTCTTTAGCACTTATGGACTGTCAACCATCTCTGGTTTAGTGTTGTAGAATCAAGTTTAATGCTTCCTTGCCAGGAGGTATTTGTATGAAATGCAGATTTCTTCATTTCATACAAAGTGTTACAATTCAAGTTCTGACTCAGTCATTATGATTACACTATGTTCATACAGCATGCTTACAGCTTTGTCTCTAGTGACATTTTAAAAAAACCTTTTAAGAGTCATTAAAAAATGAAAAAACTTTGCATATTTTCGTATGAAACAGTAGTGCATATGCAGGAGGATATTTGTAAATTATATATATACACGTGCATTTAAATTAACAGATAATAATTTTCAGGTACTTGATTTCATACACTATTTAATGATTTTTGGATTAGACTTTGTTGCAGGGGTGATCAAAGGGCTCTCTTAGCATTTCATGTTGATTTTGCTTTAGTAGTGGTTCGGAGCTCCAGACAAAATCTCGAGCCACTTTGCCTAAGACATGAAATTACATGGTGGGGAATGTATTTTCTTCCCAAAGAAAATATTGTCTAAGTAAGCCAGATGTTACCTGATTTGTTATCCTCGCTTTACGTGGGAAACCGAGTACAGAGAAAAGGCGCCGTTCCTGAGGTCACAGGGGAAGCACATGGCAGCCCCAAGGACTGGACACACTCCAGAGCCCCTGTGAACAGCTTTAAACAGAAGATCATTCCCTGTCTGTAAGGTCAAGATCAGTACTTTGGCAGACTGCAGTAAATTATTTAGGTGCCATATTTAGGTTTAGAGAAGTTTCTGAGGAGCTCAAGTGACGCCAACCTTTTGTATGGGTGACTCTGAGGAAAAAAATTTGTCTTCAGTTTATTCAGTGGTACTGTCACTGTAAGCAATTTACTACTTGACATAAAGAAAAGCCTCAGACTTTGTCTCTAAGATACTGCAATGGGTTTTGTGCAAGTGCAGATTGAGATATTTTAAGTCTATGTTTTTCCTGATGGTGATGTGCCCAAAAAACCCCAATATAGGTGTCTCGAATACGTCAAGGCAGTCATGAAAAGTCGGCATTTTCCTTTGCAAAGTACTTCTGGGGACTTTTGTGAGATCTAATGGTTGTTCACAGAATTAATACAAAATACCTGTCTTAGAGCCATGCACCATCTCCTTTCTAAATACGCTTACGCTCCGCTGAGCTCAGCTTCCCATTTTTATTTGTGGCTTATAGTAAATGCCCTGAGCACATTTTGCACTCAGATTAATAACCACTTTATCATCACAAGCCTTCCTGGGGCTACCCATTTGGGGTTTTTGTTTTGGTTTGGTTTTGTTTCTTTCCTAAAACAGGGTCAGCATGGTTCTCGCTAGCATTTGTAAAGAGGGAAGTGCGTGAATGATCTGTCCCCTTTATTCAGATCATTCATTTCACATTTGAAAACTGGCCTTATTTTCAGTAACCAGGCCGGTGGGTAGAAGCTGGCTGGTGTAAGTGGTCTAGTTGGGGATTTTTCTTGGTTTTGGTTGTTGTGTTCAGTGTGTGATTCCAGGCGGGTCGAGGGGAGCTGGGTTTCGCTTGCTGTCACTGCTCAGGGCTGCCATCAGAAGGAGATCTCTGGCAGCGCTCGCGTTGTTTCCATATCGCAAACTGGGAGCACAACCCACGGCGCTGGGCTCGGTGTAAGGCTCCTGAGATGAGTGTGTGCAGAGACCTGGGTTAGCTGCCTCTCGCCACTGCAGGGAGGCTCCCAGCTGCTGGATACCTCTCTTTCTCTCCTGACTTCGCTGCTAGCTCTGCTGGGGCCGAGTCAAGTGGTGCTGCCCAACTTCTCAACAGGTAAATCTTGTTCCTTTCGTAATGTGTCATCTGAAATGCGTATGCAGAGCCCATCTGCGAGATGCTGGGGTTTATAAAGGTGTGGGGATTAATGAATTACGGGTTGGTAATTGAAATAGCCTCCTTTCAAACGGTCTAAGGTACAGAAGTTGCTGCCTCGTACGTCCCAGTGCCAGGTGCCACAACGCCAGTCCTCGGCAGGAAGTGCAGAGGGCCATTTCCTGGCTTTGCACAAGTGGACAGTGTTTTGCAGATGTCAGTAGTTGAGCTGTACAAGATATTCTGCAGAGGAACAAGGCTTGATGCTATCTCAAATGAAACAACTGTGATTTTTAATTCTTAGTAAACACAGATTTCTGCTTTTCCTGTTATTTTCCTGTAAGTACTGCTAGGTCTTTCTCCACTGATTTGACTCTGCAGTGCTTGGGCTGCTTGCTTTTTGATGAACGTGTCTGAACAGAGACTTTAAGATAAGAAAGAGTCCTTTAGCAGACATTTGGGTCTTTGGACAAATTCCCTGAGGGAGAATTCAAACAAGCTCTTAATGTATAATGCTAGGGAGTCTACAATCCACACAGGAGTCTCACTGACCTGGCTTGATAATTTTGGGAGAAGTGCTGGAAATGTCCCGAATATGAATGAGGTGTTTCAGACCGCAGGCCTCAAGACTTGGGGTTCTGGGTCTGGTACAAGGGTTTTTTTGGATAGAGACAGTGAGCTGAGCTGTGTCCCCTGCCTGCTGGGGGTCAGGATGGGTGGGAAGTGCTGTGCGGCTCTGGGGAACCCCAGCTCCCACTCAAATGCCCTGTGCTAGCTTCCCAGGGCAGGGAACTCCAGCTGACAGCTTTGGACCAAACTGGTCCCACGAGCCTTCAGCTTCCTGGGGAAAGAGAGTGAGGTTGTGTTCTGCTGCTCAGCAGGATGTGGCTAATCCTGAGCTGTATTTCTTCAGTTGCAACAGCCTCTCCTTTGTGCTCCCGACATGGGGGAGGCTGCTGGTGCACTCCTCTAATGATGCCTTGCTCTGTTCTCTAGTGCTGGGGCTTCTTAGTGTCACTCTACAAAAAGGAATTACTTAATCCTCAGTCCCTCCACCCCAGGTTGAGGGAAGTGTTAATACTTCGGTGCTATTCCATAATCTTCTAGAGAGAAGATGTGAAGCATAGACAGATTACATGACTTGCCAAGTTCAGAGTCAGGAAGAGATTCCAGATCTCTCTTCCTTTCTGATCTTGGTATCCCTGCAGTGCTTTTCCATGGCCTTCTGGGATGGTTAACTGCCTCCTTGCTTTGGCTGCTCTGACAATAAGAAGCCTGGGGCTTTGATAGGGCTTGGAAGCTGGTGATGCTGAGGTACGATTGAGGTTGAGCCCTTCACTGTGGAATTCTGTGGCAACCTTCAGGAAAAGTCCCATGCACGTGGACATAAACAGGACCTCAGAGCAGCCAGGACTGCACGTGTGGCTTGACTCATTGCACAGGCAAGCGCAAAGCCTCACTTTCCTGAGGAAGAGCTGGGAATACTTTAGGCTAACTACAGCAGAACCGTGGTGGTATTTCTATGACTAGTTGTGGTATGGATTAGGGCGAACAAGGTGCCTCTCAGAGCAATAACTGGCTCAGGTATCTGGACAAAGAGAAGCTGGCAGGCAGTGCATCAAGCAAGGCTCATTCAAGAGAGCTCTTGCAGTGCCTTGATGTTGTGCTGATGCTGGGCACTCAGGAGTTGGGAAAGAGGAAACAGAGCCTGTTCATATCCACATCACCGCTTGAAACTCCGTAATCATCAGCCCTTTTCCCATGTAGCTGTGCGTGTCTCTAATGTTAAAAAAAAAAACCTCCTGGCACTGTTTGCTGGTAGATTGGTCTTTAGTCCATAAGCTCCTGTCCCAGCCTTGCCTGCTTTGCTGGCTGTGTCAGAACAGGCCCAGGCAGGATGGCCTTTGCTTGCCTCGCTCGGGCTCTTTGCGCTCAGCCCCATCCCCAGTGTAGCTCAGCAGTCAGAGAGCTACGCACCAGTTTGTGGATGGAGAACTGAGACACACAAGGGCACTTTGATTAGGGTGGCACAGAGGAGTCTATAACAAAGCTGGAAATGTAACTCTCTTGGTAGAGCTACGGAAATTCTCATTCAGACCTTGAGCAAGTCTCTAGAACTGATGTGAAGTGTGGAAGCCTGTGTGGTTCCTGTATTTTTTGTCCTCTGACCTGGATATTCTATCAGTCAGGATATGCAGGAGGTGCTGGTTGAATCATTTTGGAAGCCAATGCTACTAACGTTACACAAGAACTGAATTTTCCCCACTGAAGCGTTGCTTAGCCCATGCTTCTCAGACTCATGTGAAGTTAAGTTAGTCAAGATGTCCTCACAGAAAATAGTTTTGAGAGTAAGAATCTTTATCATACTCAAAAGTGTTGAGATCAGATTGGAAAGGGTGTAAATGACAACCAAAATGATCAGGAGATAGGATCACATCCAAGAAACAAACGTGCTGGTTTATTCAGCCAGGCAGGATGAGGGAGATGTGTATCTTGGCAGAGTTTAAAAATGGAGGAGAGAGAAATGTTGCTGCTGAAGGACTTGGTGATGCAAGAACAAGTGATAATAAATCGCTAATTAAAAAAAACCTAACAGGCAAGGAACTAGGAGACTTTTAAGCATGAGATCAAAGAAGCTTTAGATTTAGTCACTCAAAGTAGTCAGGGAAATCACCTAGAGAGGTTAGTTATGATTTTGAGAAATGATTTATGTGACTGTGGCAGTTACTTGCTGTTGCCACAAACTTGATTTAGTAGCCCATAAGTTCCTCTTTTTACAGAAAAGTCTGGCAGAAAAGGCACATTTGCCAGAGTGTTACTGCCACTGTTCTTTCCCAAGGGAGCTGTTCCAGTGCTTGGCTATCTTGCTTTTCTGGTAGAACTGTCCATGGGGAACCACAGCGAGCTGTGTTATATCTTGATCTATGGCGAGATCTGAAAAGATGTGAGCGTTTGATTTCTCGGAAGGTGAAAGTAATTTCTCATAATATGAACGCAGATCGTTACTGCTGCAGTTACTGGAATGAGAGTTTTCTCCCTGCCTGGCCTTCTTAGTCCTTCTCTTCTTTAGATGTTTTGACTAACAAAGTCTTTTATCCTCCTCTGCTTGATGCAGGGCTTGGGCCAAATTTTTCCCTCTGTCTTTTACCAGAGGGAATGAAGAGTGACCACGTTGACGCCAGCGAAGTTCCCCTGGGTTTGCTTTGTCACACATGACAGCAGCACAATGGCGCTGTGCCGCTAAGTGGGAGTTGTGCTTGGGAGATATTTTTCCGTATTATTACAGAGACAGCAATGGAGTTAAGGCTATAATGCAGGGTCTCTTATAATCACACTCTTGTTATGCTTTGTAAAAGGCTTTGTGAGCTTTTATTTTGTAAGTGAGCACTGCAGCCAGAGAAGCGTTTCTGGCGGCGTTTGCTGTGAATCATGCACACGGTTCGGGGGGTTTAGTGCGATGGCTCAAGCATCCCTGTCATACCCTGTTTCTCCCAAGGACACAGCCTAAGATCTAACCTCCCTGAGGAAACAAACCGGGAAGGGTTCTGCCGTTTAATTTACCTGCCCAAGTCAGCAGCCTCATCCCCAAGGCTTCCTCTATTGTCCATGGAAAGGGAAAAGTCCCTTAAGAGCGCTGTTCAATACTCTGTTAGGCTACAACTCTCTGTTTCCCCCAGGAGGAGCTTTTCTTTCCTGAGAATTTGTGGTGCGAGAAAAACTGCCTTTGTACAACTTAGGACTTAAATCAGGTGTAAATTACTATGACTCTGAGGATTCCCTGCCCTCTGCCAGGTGCCTGGGAATGCATTTGGGACACGAGGTTTTCTTTTAGGTGATGTCTCTGCAACACAGAGGTCTCAATACTGGCAAAACTGTGCGTTCCCATCCCTGCGCCATTTGCAAAGCTGTTTATATGACTCACATAAAGCTGATCTAAGGCCCACAAACATTTGGATAGGTTTTTCAGATCTTGTGCCCTTGTGGACACAGTGTAGGCCTGGGCTTCAGCCCTGCTGGCTCCAATCCCAGCAGGGAATGCAGTGACCCTGGAACATATACTTGGTTTTTGGTATACAGTGCCACTCAATACTGGTTTGGGCGTTTATATTTATACATGGAAAGTCATTGAGAAATTCGAAGTAAAATTGCAGTGGGTGCTTTTGCTTTGTCCACATCTTGCTTGAGTCATGTAAAGCTTCCAAAAGCCCTAAGGGCTGATGCTTGTGTGTTTTTCTTTTCACACAAGGCTTTGAGAAGGATGCGCCTTTGGTGAGTGATGGGAAGGTGGAAGAGAGATGTACAAGGACACTGCTATCTCCTGCCAGTCTCTGTGCGTTTGTCTGCAGTCCTGCCTGTAGAAAGCTGGCCAGAAATGTTAAAGGCATTGTAGAGTGTATTAGTTTAGCAAGGTTTAGCAAAAAAATCATTGTGCAAGAACTGACTTTCTTTGCTTCTTGGGAAAAATGAATTCTGTGCGCTGTGGTTGGCCCCACTTGAATAATGACATGCAAAATTTGGATTCCATGCAGGTGTCAGTTACAGTGAATTCTTGAGAGAGGTTGTGTCAGTAAGAGCAATGGCTTCAGTGTCTGTCACAACTGCACACATTGTGTTAGGATATGAAGTGAAGGTTGGAAGTTTCCTTGCTGCATCTGTCAGGGACAGTCAGATTCTGCATGTCCAGCGTGAGGTGACCAAGCAGAGAATGCAAACTGAGACTGAAAAACAGAATGAAAATGCTTAACTCCACCCTCCTATCAGCACAGCCTCCCCCAGATAAGCAGCTGTAATCTCTGCTCAGGGATCTGGCTTGGACAGCACTTTCACACTTGTCCATTCCTATGGCCGTTATCTGTTCCCTTTCCACTGGCAGCTGGGGGAAGGCTCAGGCTCTGGAGGCTTCAAGCCACCTTTGCAGCACACTGGGCTGATCCAGGAGCAGAAGTGTGTGACATGAGCTGGGGCTGGCTTAGAGACCTGCTTTTGGGAAGAGGCACTAGGGCTTCTCTCCTCCTAGGGCAGTCCAGAGCCTTGGCACATCGGTGACCCCCTCCTGCCTCAGCCAGCTCCAGAGGCCAGCACCAGCCCATCTGAGCCCCAATTCTGACCAGAAATTGCAGGCTCAAGGGAACTGTACCTGGCCAGAGGGCAGAATATTTGTTGTCATCTTCAATTAAGGTTCTGTCATCTTTGGAACTTGAACATCTGATCAGGCTACAAAACTGTGTCTATAATAGCACAGCTCTTCTCTGAAAGAGACTGCAAGTGTTTCATGCTTGTCTCTCAGGGATTTGGTGGCAACTGTGCGTGGCTTGCAAGTACAACGAAACTTTTTTTTCCCTAACTGTTTCTCCTCCAGATGCAGCCTGAACGTGGGGACCTGAGCTGTAGTCTTGCCATCACCCTCTGATCAGAGGGTTTGATAGAAAAGCTGAGTGTGCAGCAGCACCTGGGAGCTGTGGCCCAACAGTGTTCACAAAGGGGCGTCCAGGGAGTTCTCTTGGTAGGACTGTTCATGCATGAACTGGAAGTGAGCCCAGCTGCTGCCCTCCAGCATTATTTTGAACAAAAAAGTCACTCTTTTACGTGGTGCAGCTGTGCCCTTAGTACTGCCTTCATTGCCTCAGGTAGAGCCTGCTGGAGGGACCTGGGGACCCAGCAGTGCTCAAGGCCAATGGGGCAAAGAGCTCTCTAAGCTTGCTGTTATCTTTCATTTAGCAGGTGGAAAAGAAGAAATAAAACAGGTAAAGTGGAGAGGTGCAAAAAAACATTTTCAGGTGATGATTTTGCAGAGAAGGTAGGAATGCATGGTTCATCTAGATACTCCTGCTTTCCTAAGCAATAAATGATGCTGTTTTCCCAACTGCACTATTCTCAGCTGTGTATTTTGTGATAAGAAGTACTGACAAAAGAGGATTCAGTCAGCACTGCTGGCCTCTGTCCAGCCAAACTCAGCCTCCTCATCCCCTCCCATCTTCTCGAGCCCTCCCTTGTGTGCAAGAAGGAAAGGAAAGCCAAGGTCTGGAGGTGCTGCAAGTGGGCTGAGCTCAGATCCTTGGCTAGGTTTTGACTCGCCCATAAGAAAGACTTCGGTGACCCCCACCTCTCTTAATGTGCCTGCCTCAGGTTTCTGGTCAAGGGCTCCCTTTCTCTTCCTGCTTTGGGATGTGAGGGTGTCCAGGCTCACAGTCAGAGCACCACCTTCTCTGGCAGACATGCCAGAGGAGAAACCTCAAGCAGAAGCAGGGAAAGTCACTGGTTTCCTATGTACTCTCGATAGCTCGTGGTCTTGGTTATTTCTTAGAGCAAACAAGTTGGATCAGGGCTCATTTCAACCACAGCAGGCACTAAGCAGAGCTTGGGGCCAGGGAGGAGGCTGACAAGCCTGCTCATATAAACTTCCAGCAGACAAGCTAGTGCTCAAGATCCAAAATCCAGGTCTGGGGGATTTGTGCTGTCCCGTAGAAAACAGTGAGCCTCGCATAGGACCAGGGGCTGAGTGCACTGAATGGGGTCAGGCCATCTTGCCAGACAGTGCCTGTTCAGGCAGTGACTAAGAACAAACTCTTGAGGGGCAGCTCCAGAGCCAGACTTCTTAGAGTTTGTACTCTGGGACTTGCTCTCTCAAGCATCCTCACGTAAGGCTCTCTTAGCTGTAGATTTTGGTCTCAGGATTAGCTTTGGTATCTCTCTATACAAGAGCTCCAAAAGAAGCTTTACCCTTGACTGGTGCATTTATAACTCACCACCACCACTTCTTCTCCCACCTCGTTCCTCTTTGGGCAGAGGAAGCCTCCAAAGAGAAGAGTTCAGAGAGCTGCAGACATTGTCTTTGTTGGTTCAGATTAAACTGGCCAAGGTAGGGAAAGGTAGATGCAAGTACCAGCATATTCCACGCCTGGAGCAATCAGCTCCTTTGGCCAAAAGCCTCAGAAAGCTGAGGAATAGGCCAGGTAAAAGAATGGTTCTAGAATATTTATAGAGCACAGTTATGCTTCTAAATGTCTGGTGGGCCCTGGACTTCTAGCTGATGAAAACAATAGCAAGCTGCCATGCCTGATTCTTTCTCATCATTTCAGCCTTGCAGGTAGAGGAGAATCCATAACAAGATAAAGCAAAAAAGAGGAGACAAGTTTTCTTTCCCCAGTCCAGGAAAAATAACCTGTTGGATTATATCTGCAAACTGTGGAGAGTGCCAACATGAGCAACGAGGGGCCAGAGAATCCCATCTCATCTGCACTGACCGAGGGCCTGAAAAGAAAGAGGGGGAGACCAAAGAAGCAGCCACAGCCACAGGTGAGGGAACATCATCCCAAGAGGCTGCCTGAGGATGCCGCGGCAGAAGCCTGATGGGATTTGCAGGCATCCCTGGGAAGCTGCTTGCTACCAAGGACAAGGGAAGGAGAGGTGTGCTGTGGTAAATGCTGGGGCTGCCCAGGACAGCAGCAGGATCTGCACCTGGGAAATCGCAGCTCCTGGCCTCGGAGGCACCTCTGATGTGACAGGCAGTGACAGCTCAGCCAGGACAGGTGTGAGAGGAGCTGACCAGGTCTCTGTTCTAGCCTGGAGACTTTGACATGTCATCGCCCTCTGTTTCTGCACCAGTAATTGGATAGAACAGGGAAGGCCCCTTGGCCAGAATTCTTGGAACTTACTTGTTTCCTCAGTCCAAAAGACAAAAAGGTAGGAGTGTTGCTGGTCATCTTCTAATGCACTTCACAGCTGGAAAAGCAGAGACAACCAGCTGTTGAGTGGTCTGGGTGCTCTTAGTGGGGTAAGGCAGTCCAAGACCAACCAGAATGAGGGAATGTAAATTGTTTCAGGGATCATCTTGGTTAAACGGTTTTCTCCTTTTATCCCAGGAGGATGCTGGAAACACAGCTACTGTCCCACAGGATGCTGTGGAACCACAGCCAGCGAAGAAACCACGAGGAAGGCCAAAAGGAAGCAAGAAAGTGACTGCTGTAACTGGGGGAACGGTGAGCAGAAACAGCTTATACTCATTTACAGGGGAGAGAAGCACTGCCAGAGTGAGACAAGCAGGGATGTTTCTCTTAGCCTAAAGATAGTGAAAGTTGCCCCTAATTCAGCTCAGCTTTAATTGCCACCGTTGGACAAATCAGTTATTGTGGTTTTAGTCCTTCCTTGCCTCCCAGCCTTCCTGTGTTGCCACCACCTGTTCAGCAGTTTCCTTCCAGTGTTTCTCCTCCACCACTGCCAAATAATCACAACCAGTGCAGTCAGGCAGGTGTTTCCTCCTCAACAGTCTTCTATGCCCAGCTTTTGCTTTTTGTGCTACTAGTGAGACAAGACCTTTATACAATGGTCATCTTGGCCACGTTCAGTGTTTTAGTCACAATGCCCAGCAAATATGAGAGCTGACAGTATTTTTTCCCCTTTTGTTTTCAATAAAGGTAGAACCTTCTGCTGGGAAAAGGGGAAGAGGGAGGCCTCGCAAGTGGGTGAGTATGGTGTTCAGTCCTCTTCTCCAGTCACAGATCCTGGGGAACTTTCAGCTGTGTTTGCCCTTCTCAGACTCTGTGTCTGCCGCAACATTCTTTCAGCCTTGGTAGACTGGAAATAATTAGGGAAGCTCTGACTGCCTTCCTGATGGCCTCCAAGATTCAGCTACTGAAGAATTCTGAGAGCCCAGGGGAGATGCTGTACTTAATTCAAGACATACTAGACTTCCACAGTATAGTACTTTCTCAGGCTTGGAATGTCAGACCAGAGATTTCATGCTTTCTTAGAGAGAGGAGTTGTCTTCCCAGGAGACTTGAAAGACAGAAGTGATTGCTTAGCATGTCAGTTTGTCTCAAAAGAAGAAACTTAAAATTAAGCTAAAAGAGAAATTCGATGAATGGAGAAACTTTGAGTCCTGCTAGCAGGAGACTCTTACGCAGCAAACAAAGAATTAGTAAGAATCAGTAGCTAAGGATAAAACATTTCAGGTGTAAAAACAAGACAAAAGCTTTTAATCAATAAGGATATTCAGTCCTGTGAACAATTAATGGTATGTTATCTGTCATGAGGCATGATTAAAAAACCCCACAACAGCCACAAACCGTTATTTAGTGTGCATCACAAAAATTGCTAGATCCAAACTCAAGCTGTGCGCTTGCTGCAGGAATCCATAGGTTTGCTGCTGCAGGAATCCATAGGTTTGTTGTACAGCTGTGGTGGCACAAGAGCGCTCAGGAGGGAAAGGAACACTTCTGGTTCAGCAGAACCAGAGGGACAGAGCAGCCTGTGAAGGCCACATGGAAGGCTTGGAAGGAAATGTTCACCAGCAAAGAAGTGCCAGGACATGGGAGAGATCGGAAGTCTTTTCTAATGTGACAGTGACCTTGCCATGCAGGTACTTCCTGCATAGTGGGAAACCGTCTGCCAACCCTGTGCAGAACGTCCCAGACACTGGGTCTGTTCCATAAATCTGTTCATTCTCTGCAATCCAGGTGAGAAGGTAACAGTCTAATTCAGCACACTGCTCTTGCTCAAAACCCATTGCTTTTCCTAAGCCCATTTATATTATGTTATTTAAATACACTGATTAGGGAAGCCTGTGTTACCAGTGCTTAAAGCAACCACCTGTGCAGATTGGGATCCTCAGGCTCTATGGAAAATCATCAGAGGCAGAAGTGGCCATGTCTTACAGAACAAAACCTTACCCAGTGAATTCTGCTGGTCATTTGTGGACTGACAAATCTCAAAGACAAGCAGGAGGACCTAGAGGTTTTAACATTTCAAAATGTGTCATTTTAACTTTGGTTTGTGAAGCATTCTGATGGTTTCAGTTGAGAATTAAACAGCTGAAGAATTTTTGGGGGGCAAAACCAAAGCAGAAGAAAAAGAACAATCATTTTGGTTCTGTCTGTGAATAGACAAAATGTTTAGCTGGTCAAGACAGGAAAGTATCCTGAAATACAGAAAATATTCTTGGTGAAAAAAGTTCTGCACAGCTGCATAATGGGCAGATTTTTTCCAAGTGTTGGGCTGTGTGTCTCACAAGCCTGGTAATGGGATGGTTTATTATGGATTCCGACAACGATTCAGAGACACTTGTGAATGCGTGTGGACACTACATGCCCTGGTGTGTGCTCTTGCCTGTGGTTGGGTGTAGGAGTTGGTGGCAAATGGATGTGCTGTCAGGCCTGCACAGTCTTGTTTAAATAATCATCCATCTGGTTTGCACATTTGCAGTTTTGTCTTTTGATACCTCATTTTGCATAGGGGGACTTGTTTATTTTTGGTGTTTTTCTTTGTAGCCTCAAGCAGTGGTCCAAAAGGAAGAGTCTCAGGAAGGAACTCCTCAGGAAAGCAGTGACTTGAATTTGAACTCGGCACCAGCCACACAAGGTTTGAAATTAGATAATCATAATTACACGAGACTAAACAGTGGAGCCACGCTCTGGCAAACCATGAACCTACCCACAGAGCTCTAGCACTGGCTGCAGTCTTTCTGGTAAATCCTACAAACAGAGGAGCATTTGGAAGGCTTCCAGGCACATTCTTTCCATCTAATTCAGTTGTGACTACTTCAGCAGAAGTAGAGGTAGAAAAAAAAGGAAGGGAAGAAAATCTCTGTCTGTCTTTCCGAGAAGTCACACATCTGAGGTTCTGGTCACTGGTACAGGTACAGCTCAGTGAAATTGTCTGGCTGGTGTGTACAAAGTGAAAATATTCTACTGTTAATGTCTTGCCTTACTTGAAAAACATTATGAATAGAAGATCCCCTGGTATTTGGGACATCTTAGTGCTCTGGATTAACTTCAGAATGCTTCCATGATGGTCTTCCTCTCTCCTTCCTGGCTTGTACTCCAAGGCGGAGCTCTCTGGCAGTGGCTGGCACTGGCACAGGTGCCTCAGCAGCACAGACAGTGATGGCACTGGCCACTTTCTGTAGAAGGCTCCAATTTATCTCAGCTTCTCTGAGATGAGATGCCAGATAACTGTTATCACTGGTATCTGCACTACCCAGAGCCCCAACCTCACTTGAACCCTGCAAAAATACAAGTCTGAGTCTATACCATTCAGGGCTGTTTCTGAGGTAGATTTCAGGAAAGCTTGTGTGCATCTGTGTCCTACCTTCAGTGGGCCTTGGTGGAAGCTCTTCATGAAATGTTTTCCCTGGAGAGAGAAGGGGCCAGGAGCCCAGAGGAGGCAGATGTTGCCTGCTTTGCCGTGTGGCAGCACAGCTGCTCTCCCCTGCTACTGGCGTGCGAAGCCAGCCAACCGACACTGGGCAGCCGAGCCCGGCCCAGCCCCGGGTTCTTAGAAAGTCCCTGGAAATGGCACATGATGAAATGCCAGGGGAGTTAACCTCAGTTGCTCAATTCAGTTTCCTCTGGGGCTCCTGCTCCCGTATCACTTCCTGCCACGGAGCCGTGCGCTGACATCAGCGGAGCCGCAGGCTCACGGGGGATGAGCTCACCTCCGGCCCGGCCGCCGCCGCCTTCGGTACGGTTAAACATCGCCCCAAACCACAGCCAGTGCGGGTGCTTTCTTCTTCCTTTCAGTTTGAGCGGGACCCGGGGCGGGGACAGGAGGAATCCGTTTCCCTGCTGTTGCAGTGAGGTAGAAGCAGATGAGACAGGAAGAGCGGATGCTGCGGTCGCCGGGAGACGGCCGTGCCGCTCATGATAGTGCAGCCCCAGCCGCCGTGCCCGCTCCGTGCCGGCCGTGCAGAGGGCACTTCTGCTCTTGGGAAGGTCTGCCCTTCCGTCAGAACAGAAAAAACGGCCAGCAAATCAGTGGGGATAAGCATGTACAATATGAAACCGGGCAATCCTCTGGGAAACTTCTAAAGTTATTTGCTCAGGAGCTTGAGATGGTGGCTTAGAATTTCTGAGTGAAAGGGGAAGCGTGCTGTTCTGGCTTACTGGAAACTGTAGGTCCTAGGGCTTGTTTGCAAGCCTGGTGCAGCTGTAGCAGCTTGCAGACAGGTAGTTTCTGGATTAACCCATTTTATGGGTCTGGGTTTAACTGGGGTCTGTTATATACCTGCAAGGTTTTGTGCTACTCATGCAGGAGGCTGCTGCTCTGAGACTTATTAGCAGGAGTCTGTGATCACATAATGGTCTGCTATAGACACAGCCAGAGCTTTGGTCATTGAGGGCTTTGGTGGTTTGCTTTTTCCTTCCAGGTGAGGATTTTTGAGCTGCTGCACTAGGGAGGGGGTGGGAGGGTACCTGTGCTTGCCTGTCCTGCAGGCTGTACGCTGCACAACTCTGAGTGGGAAAGAGATCTGCCCTGGGCTTCGTGGGCATTCAGGTGAATTGCTGAAATGAACACTGACTGACTCTGTCTCTCAGTCTGTTATGAGGAAAATCAAGACATATGAAGAGCTGAATTAGTAATATGCAAGATTTGCAAGCCTCCAGTGGGGCAGAGAGCTGCTTTAGAGCCAGCTGGGTTTATTCCCATGGCCTTAGCCTGGGGATCTAGCTCTGGTGTTTCCAAGGCAATGGTTATGAGTGACTCCAGGTTATCCAAGAGCAGGCAGGCGTTTGTTAATAGGCTCTGTTGTGTTGCTACCTGTAGATGCTGCCAATCACAATTCCAGCATTAACATTTCTGTTTTTCTGGGTTAAGAACTATTTGGGTTTTTTTCTGTGGGTACCATTACTGAAGGATTGATGAATCTCATTTCATAGGCTCCTAAGCCACAGTAGCAGATGTGGTTTGTCTCAATAACTGTTCTTGGCTAATGGACTGTAGGTGTGAGGGGGGAAAGAGGTTGCTTTATGGTAAAATTTCCAAGAGCCAGTGCAAAGGCCAGAAGCAGCCTAGGGGTCTTGCTCCTTTTTGTCTGTCTTTCCATCCCTGCATTCTTTTTCGTACAGAACTTTGTCTCACTTTGTTCCCTTTGCTGCCCCAGTGGTCACCTCAGCTCTCCTGAGAGCCAGGGGTGAGGCACAGATCAGAGCAAGCCTGTGTAGCCAGAAACATTCTCCACTCACACCATTTGCAGACATTCTGCACATCTACTTCCCTGATGTTTAATATTGGGTAGGGCACTTCAGGTACTTTGTGTCTCATGGGGATTCAAGGAAATACGTAATTGCTGTCAGCAGAGGTGGTTGATGAGTGTTTGGAGAGCAGAAACCAGACAATTTGACACAGACTGTCACTTCTGGGCCCTCAGTAGCCTCGTGCTGAGCCCTGCTGCCAGAGAAGCCATTTGTGTCAGGAGCTCCATTTAGCCTGCAGCTGGTACAAGAGCAATGGGAATGTTCTTGTGAAGACCTTTGGTTGTTTGGGAGCAGATCCTTGTCACCTCTCAACCTTGCACTGGCTCTGTAGGGGGGTATTGGGCAGCAGGGCTCCTGGACCCAAAGCTCTAACCCTCTCTCTCCTATGATCTTTCTTTTAGGCATCGCTGGAAAAGACGGTTCCAGGTCTGGCAAAAACACTGGTCTTAGGAGATCTCTGAGTAACATCCCTGCTGCAGCTCAGTAGTGTCCCACCTGTTTACGTCTTGCTGAAGCCAGAGGACTGGAAAGCAAACAGGATTTTTAATGTTGTATTTCAGATTCTTCATTTGTGATAATTTTAGCCAAGCTCTCTCTCCCGTTGCCTGTGGACTTGCTTACCCCAAACATCCAAACAGGGATTTAGGGGAAGAAATGGCAAATGCCTTGTTGGAGAGATGCCTTTTACAGTTTGTAGTATATCTTTTGTGGGTATATTTCTCTTTAAAATACTTGGATAACCTGGTGCCTTGCCCTGCTACAGAGAGCAGTATTCCAACAGAAGTTGACTCAGCAGTACAGATACAGGAAAGGAAATCTATTTACACAGCTAATGGCTGAGCTTTTCTGCCATGTCACCTCTGGCAGACTGATGGAGCAGTGCCACAAGTTAAGTTTTGCTGTGTTGCCCATAGGGACTGCATCTGAAAGACAGCCTTTGAGTCTTTTCTTGACTGTTTTCAGACAGAAAAACCTTCATGGCATTTCCAGTTTGCCCTGTGCTGCTGTTCCAGTGGCCAGTAACTTGGATGCTTTAGGTGAAAGTTTGCACCCTGATGTCTAGGGATTGATTCTTAAATTTTTATCTTAACATGATCAGCTCAGGGCCTTCTCCTGTAACTTCTGGCCTGGTGGCTATCCCTCTGAGTTTGATAGCAGCTCCAAGTGCACAGTGCTTACAAGCTTAGTCACAGACACTGGATTTCATCCCTTCAAAGGAATGTCTGTAAAGAACCAGTTACACAAAAGCTGCTTCCTTGCAGAGCCACGGGATTCAATTTAAATTAGTTTAAATGCAGTCCCTAACATGCGTATGTGGAGTCCTCTAGTGTCACAACTATGCAAATAAAAGCTGCTGATAGTTTAGTTTTGGGAGACACCAGTAGCCAGTTGGTTTGAGATTGTTGCTGGCTGCTCTCAGTTTCACACTGTTTGAAGATTTGTGCTTTTGGTGTCAGAGCTGAACTTGTTAAATTCTGAGGAATTGAGGGTATTTCCAATATCCAGTTGCAAACAGTGAAATCCCGGTGGTATTTTCCATCTCCTGGATGTTCTGCCTGTCTATTAAAGGGACAAAGTGGGTATTTCAATTATCTCTGACAGGATGTAAAATTGGCTAGCTATACAGTCTTAAATATTTAAACAGAACATAATTGGCTTTAAATTTATGGTGGTGCATAGCAGAAACCCATGAAATGGCTGTATATATTGAACTCATTTATTATCTTTTCATCAGAGTTCTGTTCCCTTGGCAAGCATTTATTTAACACAAGAAAACGTATGCAGAATTAAGAGGAAGGGCTGATTGGAGAGATAATGGAGGGAAAAGTGTTTTTTTTTTTTCCTTTTGGGTCATTTTGTCTAGTCCATCCAGTTCAGTACTGATAAGTCATGATCACATTAATTCTGCTTATTAGTGATGAGAGTCCCAGTCCTTATTCTGTGTGGTGTCTGGTTTGCCCTAAGGGTACTCTGTTGTGTATGGAGCTTGGTGGTCACAGCAGAAAACTGCATCACAGATCATCTTTGTGCCCCCACTACCAAATAGCAGAGGAATCAAGGACTAAATGGATTAGATCACAGGGGCTGACTGAAATCCTATGCTGTAGGATGAGCTGTGCTGCCAGCTACGGGAAGAGTTTGACCCCCAGCTCCTGCTGTGGGGATAGGTCCGGGTGGGACATGACACAAGTGAATCTGCACTGCTGATGGTTACGTGAGAAGGTGCAGCTGGTGCTCTCCTCAACTCTGCTGCTCTTCACCGGACACACAAGTTCAGCTGCAGTTCATGTCTGCATTCAGAGGCCACTCCAGTAACAGACCAAAATATTTTACCAACTTCTGTGCCTGATTTTCAGTTGAATTGGCAGGTTCAGTTCTCTGTTTGCAAGGCTGTACTGCCTATTTAATTAACCCCTGCTGCTGAGAGCAATAGCTGTTTCAGTGTGAGACTGGAACTCAGCTTCTCCTAAATGGATTAGGGATTACATCTGTAAGAGACTCAGGCTCTTCCTGTGACATCAGTCAGTCCTTTCTCAGCTGGTGGCATGGAACAGGAGTGCAAACTGCCTTGGCTAGATAGTAAATCCATTTGCTTTAGGTCAGCAGTATTCCTCTGGGACATGCATGCAAAGTACTTCTCTTAAAATTTTTTTTAAAAAAAAATCTAGTCTTTGCTCCTGCTTAATACTCTGCTGGAAAACCACAGTAGAGAACTTGTAAAATTCAAGTGCTGGAGGAGAACAAACAGAATCCCACTCTTTCAGGAGCTCTTCTGTGTGTAGCTGAAATCCCAATCCATAACTTCAGCTTCCATGTTTATGCAGAGAATTAGAATGGAAGTCAGTGCCTCTGAAAGGTGGGCAGAATTCCAGACATCTTCAGGGAGCTAGGATCTCACACTGGATCACTTGGATTGTCTTTTTTGAAATTATAAACGTTTTTACTTCCCATGCAGTTAATTACATTTTCTGTGTAGACAAATCCTACCTCTAAGCAAATGCATGTCAAGTGTTTTTAAGCTCAGGCAGTTTTGGTCTGACTTGGCCAAAAATAAGAGGTCATTACAGTTGTTTAAACCACAGGAGCTGAGCAAGGTTTGTTATCTAGCAAAGTTTGGAAGTTTCCCATAAATGGTTTTGGTGAAGGCATAGAGAGTGTTGGCAACTTGCAAATTAGCCTTGAAGTTTGTTTTAAATAAAGGTATTCAACAAAAGCCCCTCAGGCTCCTGCTTTGCCTCCTTCTTGTGCAGCACCCTCAGCACACATATGCACATCGCTGGACAAAGTGAGTGTCTCTTGATCTGGAATTTTGGGGATTATAAATAAAAATTTGGTCGTTCAGGAGCAGCCTGAGATTGGTGTGAAAACAAGAAATAATGAGCATGAGGAATCACACACAGAGAAAACGAGACAGGCTCCTAAGCCCAAAGGTGGGTGCCTGATTCCATCCTTTTGTGTGTCTTGGGGGCTTGACTGGAACACAAGCCAGTTCTGCTTCATGTGTGCACCCAGAAGTCTCCACAGTCGAGTCTGTTTCTCCCCCACACTGTTCTGTGGGCTGTACAGCTATTTAGCTTTTCATACAATTAATTCTCTGCCTGTGCATTGCCTCTTCAGTTCCTCTGACAGCTTTCCTAACTAGTCCCAAGTTTTGGGGCTGTGGGCCACATGAGGCAGCAGCAGATCAGAAATACATCAACGTCATCATCTTCTGTTCCCCTTGGTGTGGGCAGAGCTGCAGGTGAGCTGATGAAGCCCTGGTACAGGAATTCACCTTAAGGATAAGTTGGGATTTCTTTCTGTACTCTGGATGCCCAGGACTGGCAGCTGGAAGCTCCTGCCTTCTCCAGCAAGCCTCTCTGAAGAGATCTGAGTTTCTGTGCTGTAGAACACTACACTTAGACCCCCAGAGCTTCCCCTTCCAAATTTTTCACATTTAGTTCAGTTTTTGAAAGAGCAGGGGAATTTACTGCACACAAATTACCAGCAGCTACTGGGGATACACTCCAGCAGTTCCTGTGGGGAAAGTGCAAATGATGGGGGGAAAAAGACAATCACACTAGACTTTCATGTAAATAGTTTAATTATATTTCAATGCTTTAAAACACAGAAACACTTGAATTAAATTACATCATAATGCTTCTGCTAAATTATACATCCAAGAACTGTGAGAGGAGGCGCTATGGAACTAAAAGAATACTCCAGTATGAGCCCAGCAATTACCCATAATATTCTTTTAGTCTTATTACCTGTACTTCTTTACTCTAAGGGCAGTCATCACAGGACAAAGCCTAGCATCACAGGGAGAATGGTTGAAGAGAATTCCTCTGAAGGTGTGTGTTGTTGTGCTGCAGCACATGGAGCTGGGAGAAGGGCACACACAGGGCTCAGGCATTGAGGAAACAGCTCAGCTCACACTTGCCTTTTGTTGAGTTTAAAACAACCATTGAAGTTCCAGTCCTAAAAGTTCTGGGGAAAATGCTGCAATTTAGGACAGCTGGACGTTGCTGCTGCCATGTGCATCCCTGTGCTGCTGCAGAGCATGGAAAGGTGACAGCAAAGGGAGAGATCAGATGTGTGGCTGCTCTCAGGAGCACTTGGAGGAGATGGGAAGTGTGTGTGTGTGTAGGGAGGTATTTGTCTCTCAGCTGATCTCTGGGACTACTGACAGACTCCAAATTCTAAGGACCTAATCTGCATTACACTGAGTATTTGTACCCATGCACCTTCCTTCCAGCAGCATCCCCGGGAGCAAACAGCAGCAGCCTTCCAGTGCCTCCTGCCACATCTCCTGGCTGTGAGGGCTAGGCTGTTTTCCACACTCCAATCTCTAATATACTCCCAGAAAGCCCTAGTTCTAAAAAGACAGCTGGATACTGAAAAACTAAAGGAACTTAGCCCTGCAAAGCTGCCCTGAGGGAGGCTGTGTCAGTAGAAGAGGGAGGGCTGGTAAGGAGCTGTGCCCTGCAGGAGTCAAGGGCACGTGCCCAGGAAAGAGTCTGCATTTAATGAATATGAGAAAAATAATCACACTGGGGAAGAAAATAAAATACTTGAGAGAACAAAAACTAACTGGCAGGTCCAAACTTGCAACAAAGCACATGATACCTGAATTGCCACTCTGAAACAACTCCTTGCATAAAGCTTTAGATCTGCATTCAAATTTTGGCTTGCCCTAATTCCCTTTTAACTGGTGCTGTGGATAGAATGCAATCTGACTGACAAATGCCCATACCACACAAAGATCAGGAGGTGATCAGGGCATGGCTGGGCACTGATGCTGGTCCCTGGCTGCTGTGCTGGTCTGCAGCACTTGGGGCCAGTGCCCACCAAAAGGCTGGCAGAGAACAGGCCCCCACACTGCGCTGCCACATGCCAAGGTGGCCCTCTGCACTCTCTTCCTCCTGCAGCCCTGAAGGATGCACAGGGCAGAGATGCTTCAGGGCTACAGGGAAACCCCTGGCTTACCTGTCTAGTCCCACCTACCTGTTCCTAGCAGGTAACTCGAGCAGAGGCTAGAGCAAAGCTCTCTGTTCCCTTCAGCAGGAAGAAGAGAAGGCTCTGACTGCAGGTCCTGGCAGGTAAGGAAGTACAAACCAGCTGTTAGTCATCTCTGGGGGCAGACATTGGGCTGTTGTTGAGCCAATACATGTTTTCCCTTATTTAAAAGAAAGTATTTCAAAGCTTAATCTTTTTTTCTGGATAACATTCTGCACTGTAGAAACTTCCCTGAGCCAAAGCAGGAGGGGATGTGGGGTATTGGAACACCAGTTCTGCTCAACTCCTCTTTGTGGCCCAAGCACTGTTACTGCTGGCTCAGCAGCAGGGAATCACGTAGCCAGACAGTGCCAGTCCCTGCCTCTAGCTGTGTGAAATCCCCTCTGTCTGTACAGTAGCTCTAATTTGGGATATTCAGCCACTTCCTCAGTTAAGACGTAATCGGCCAAATGTTCTATAAATAACTTTTTAAAGCCAGTGAATTTCCCGTGCTTCAACATCGCCCTGGTGCTCGTTTATCAGCAGCCACACGCCTGGGAGGGGATAATCCTGTGGCTGTGTTCTCCCTGCTGTGCCCCAGGTCACCACTCAGCTGGGGCAGGCAGCTCTCCTGGCTCAAAGAGGCTTTGCCACCACTCCCTGCCCAGGACTGGCCAGAGCTGTGGTCACTGCACAGAGAGGCTCATCCATCACTTTCCTTGGAGCCTGGGCACACAAAGCCAGCGGAGAAGGTCTCTGAAACGTGCACCTCTCTCCTTCTCCGACCCAGAGAGCACAGGGCTGTGCTCTGCCAAGGTAATCTACACAAAGCAGGCACTGTTCCTAAGCACAAAGCTTGGTAGGTGGTGTCAGGCAGTGCCAGCCCAGAAACTGGAGCTCAGGACCTTTAAGTGGTAACACACACAGCAGAAAATCACCACTGCCCTTACAAAGGGTTTGCTTCCCAGAGTGATGGCACTTCCCATGCCCATTTCTTAACACAAACCAACAGGTGACCAGCTGGGCTCAGTGGATCAGCCATGCTTGAGGGAAGTCACTGCTTTGTTGGCTCCATCCTCCTTGTTCTCAGCAGGATCCCGGAGCAGGGCAGGTCCCGGTCATGCATTGATGGCGTTGGCCACATCGGTGAACACGAGGCGGCTGGGTCTCTGCAGGGCTCCCTGACTCGTCAGCAGCACCTGCAGGGGAGCACGAGAGCTGAGAGCCGGCACGGCTGCCTTGGCTCGGGGCTGTGCTTGGGCACAGGCTGCACACTTGGAACTGCATTCACCCCTGCCAGGGGAGGCTGCCTGGCTAACAAGGCATTAACAAGGCTGTGACAGGAAAATACAACGGGCTGGAGAGTAAGTCAGCACATCCATGCCAGTTTCAAATCCCCACATCATTGGATTACTGGGTTTCACTATTTATATATACAAGGCAGCATGAAAAGGCTTGAGATATCAAGAAGGCCTGGAAATGTGCCATTGCCTGAACTCGAGCTGTTGTTTTAGACTCTCCCTCTCTTTTTACATTAAAGTTTTAAACTCTTGTACTTCCCAAGCATTGGCAAGAGGGATCTGAGGTATCCTGCTGGCCAGTCCCTGGAGAGGATGGTTCTGATTTTACCGTGCTGAGGTTAACTCTGGCCTTAAAATTTCCCCCCTTCACTATCTCCAGGTTACCCCCCTATGTGGACTAACAGAGGGATCTGATGTTGTCCCAGTATGTGCTACTCGGAGGACAAGATCCTTTCCTTTTATACACCACATTCCCTGCTTTTCCAAACTGGTATATTCCATATATTGACTATTTTTCATATTCCAGCACATCTCCTTTGTGCTCTTTAGCAGGTTGAGAATGTCTCAAGGTAAGTTATTTATAATTACAGTTGTATTTATTATCTCCTCTTTCCTTTTGTGCCCACACCACACTTGCTACAGATTATCTGAAGGTATAAAGTGTGTGGAAAGTGAGAACTGTTTGGGAGAACTCCTGCTCCTGGACAGGAAAAGCAGGGGATGACATGGGCAACACAGAGCAGCTGGAGAGGAATTCATGAAAGGAAAGGTATGTCGGCTCTGTCACGGGGTAAGAGACACACCTGTTCCAACCATCCCTGCTGGCTCTCTTTTAAGGCGGCTTTTTGTGTGGTGGTGGTGGCAAAGGGAACAGAAAATACTGTAAAGCTGGACCTAAACAGTGCTGAGAAGCCCTTCTTTCCTGTTTCTCCTACCTCTTGTTACACTGGGCAGGAGAGAGCCTCCTGTCAAAGACCTGCCTGACTCCTCAGTGTACTCGAAGCACTCCAAAATGCTCAAGTCCCTGTCTCCGGGGCTGGCAGAGGTGGGGAGGTCCTCCTGAGGTCTTACACGGCTTCCCTACCCTGCAGCCCTACAAAATCTCCTTGGCCCTGTAACAAAAGCAGTGCAGGTACCAGTGGCTGCAGTGGCACCCGTGGTTGCTGCCTACCTTGCTCTGTGATGCCTGGGAAGATGCTGCATCTCGCCCATGCTCCAGCAGCTCCTGCTCCAGCTCATCCTGTTCCTCGGTGGGATCAAAGTTGTACATGGGCATGAGCTGGTGCCGTAGCTTCTCCAACCTGCCCGTGAGAGGGGAGGGAAAGGGTTGGTTGAGAAGGACAGAGCTCAGGCTGCTTCCCCACCCCACTGCTGAGGCTTTCTGCAGGCTGCTTCTCCTGCTGCACAGGGATTCTGCTCCTGTGGCTCTTGCTGGATGAGGCTAAGAACCTACTACACACAGCTGGCAGGAGTGGAAGACACCCAGAGCGCAGTTACAGGGATTAATTGCCATCACTAATCTATGTTGGCAGGCATTTACACACAGAGGAGTTGGGATTTAAGTTCCTGCAGACCTTAAAAGATTAGGCTTTATGTGGAGGGACAAAAGAAACAGTGGAACATACTGGCTTGGCATTCTGTGACTTCTCCCCCTGTCCCTCTGCCCACACCAGCCCATCCTGCCATGTCCCAGTCTGCCAGCAGCAGTTCACTTCAAGCTCCAGTGGCCTGAGAGTACTTTAACTCTGGGGCTGCAGTACATAAAATTAAATAGAAAATAACAAACAATAAATAGAAAATAGGAAAGAGAGAGATTCTCACAGGGGGCTGATGCCTGTGGACACTGTTCTTACTCTTTTATCATTGCTCCAAGAGACAGAGCTATGAATTATTACCCAAGGAGTTTCCTCAGAGATGGATAATGGATCGGGTGGCTCCTGGGAAAACAGAGCGCTGCCTTTGGCTATAGCTGAGTTTTGGAGGGTGGTAGAAGGAAACACACAAGCAGTTACTGGCAGTGTCACCACAAATATCTATTTTGGCAAGTGTTAGGATGACACATTCTTCCCCTGCTTCTCTATGGGTTTGCCAGCACAACCACTATCTCCAGCAGTGCTACTTTCACAGGCCAAGCATTGGCTGCTCCTGCAGCAGCACCCAGACCTGGGCTTTGGGGTTGGGCTTGGAAATTTTACAGGGCAGCAGCACTTTCTGGAAGTCTGTGTCCCAGCCAGGTCTGCCCCAAGGAGTCAGGGAGAGAGGAGGTACCACAGCTTAGGGATCTTCACCCGAGTCCCTGCTGTGAGACGGAAGAATCAAGATGTGATTCTCCCTGCCTGCTGCTCTCCTCTCTATTTTCAGCCAGGAGCTTAGCGAGGAAATTAAGACATTAATTCTTGGGCTGAAGCTGCATCTCTGCACTGTGCTGCTGCCAGGTACTGTCACTGCCTGGGCTGCTGGAAAACACAGGAATCTGGGAATGGCTGAAACGTGAGATTCACAGCTTTCATGATGGAGTTCCCAGCTGCTTTATACACCCATAACCCTCTCTGTTTTGATGCATCTCACAGGTGAAGTGTGATGAGTTTGCAGGATCCCCGACCTCCTCCTGCTCAGCCTTCCTCTCCTTCCAAAGGTGTGGAGGAGTCTTTGACACTCTGGTGTCAGAGGGTGGGCCAGTCCCAGCAGTGCAGTGTCCCTGCCTCAGTCACACACACAGCCGCTCCCTGCAGCCTTGTTCTCACACAGCCATCACTTCACACTCTCTCCATCTCCTTCTGAGCTCGCTCTGCACCTTGAAGCACTGAGTTCCCCTCAGCCAACACCAGATGTTACTTACCTCTTCCTCTTCCTGATATACAGAACCTGAAGGAGAAAGAGAAGCATCATTACAGCAGTCCCAGTAGGATGGGGAACAGCTGAGAAGAGAAATTTTGGGCACACAGTAAAGAGGTGGAGAAGGCTGGTGTCACTGTGCACTGAAGTGGGGGAAGGGAGAAGTGACAACGAAAATGACACTTCGTATGCATCACTGAGAGCTTGGCAGCACATCATGTCTGACACTAAGTGCTCAGTGGCCTGTTATTAGGTGTGTTAGTAGGAGTCAGAGTATTAGGTGTATTACCAGGTGTAGCTCAGCACATTTCTGTGGCTGCAGGACATGTGTTGCAATTTAAGAGTGGATGAAAAAGCTTCCCTTTGTGGTTTTCACGTGTAGATTTCCTACCGCGCAGAAGTGCTGCTACCCCCTCCCCAGTACAAAGGGAAGAAGCAAAGAGGGAGGGCATGCTCAGGGACTTGCCTCTGTCAGCCTGTGCTGGGAAGAAAGGGAGGCTTTGGGCCTCCACAGCCTTGTTCTGAGAACTACGAACGCTGGATGTTGCTCTTGGGAACCTTTGACCGTTTCCAGGTTTTCTTAAGGGCTTTTGGAAAAACTCCTCCTGGGGCCTGCAATGAAATTTTGCAGTAGGCTCCTCTGATGGCTGTATTAGTCAAGCCCTTCCTCGTACAAGGAATGGGAGCTTGCTGCTACCTTCTGTTCTCTGCTGGCAGGGAAACGATGTGGTTACATAAAAGGAGAGCTGTAGCCCTTGCACTGCCCATGGTGGGCCCAGAACTAGGGTTTCTGAAAGCTTCTGGCCACAGCATTAATGGCAAGGTTAGTGACACACCAAACCCTCAAGGACAGATACCCAGCATGCACAGCCTTGGAAATGCAGTCCAGGGTGACTCTTGCTGAGATGGATTCAGGCCGCTTTAATTAAAAAATAATTACCCCATGTCCACAGGGGGGACTAACACGGTTTCAACAGTCTGCTTGAAAAGTTAATATGGATAAACTTTCTTGTGGGGCCCAAGAGAAGGTTTAAATCAATGCAGCTGTTCCATGTAACAAGTCAAAACAGAATCTGCTTTGTTTTCTTTTAACTGAACTTCCTATTGCTATTAAAAACAAATACTGATACTACATATGGCTGCTCCTAGGCCTGCTGAGCATCTCATTTGGACCAGACCTGAGGGAGACTGCAGAAATACTGGAGCACTGGATAAAGGCCTTAAAAAGAAAGGAATCTCAGGAACTATGAGTTCCCAGCAGTTTTGGGTGAGACTTTAATAAAATGCAAATAAATTATTCAGTGCAAATCAGTTCTAGAACCTTTAGCCACCCTCCACCCTCAAGAGACAGGAATATTTAGCTGGGCTCTCTTACCATGGCCACAGCCAACCCAATCACAGTAATGATCCCAAAGGAAAGCAGCATGGTGCTCATGCCAGGCCCAGCGCTGGCCACATCTGGAATTTTGGTGCTGTTGAAACTGGTAGTCTCAGGGCTTATGGTGGCTGTTTCTGGTACAGTCACATCCAGAGCTGTCCCCGGGTCTGGCTTGGCCGTGGTGGGGGTGCTGTGATGCAAGTCATGCGCAGAGGGTGAGCTGTAACTCATCCTGCCAGCTCTTGGTAGCTCCTGTTAGCAAGCTGTTGTCTTCTCCCATCAGCTACAGAAGTGCAGAGCTGCCCTTCCTACCGAGGGCCCTCACGTGAGACCTCTCCTGTAGCATCACCACTGAGGGGCTTTCTTCGGGGTAGGAACCGCGCTGGACCCTGCCTAGGAGAGAATGAGAACAAATGAACAGTGCAGAGCTCTTGGAGAGAGGTACAACCTTTCCCACAGTTGCCCAGTTCACCAGCACAGTTTCTGAATGCCTGCTCAAAATAATAAAAAGCTTTTCTGGGGGTACTGAGAGCCCCCAAGGTCATGCCTGATTCTCCTGGAGTTGGTGATAACTCTCCCCTCACTGCTTCAGCTCTGCCTCCTTGCAGGCACTTGGAGATCTGTGGTGGGACAACCTCAGAACCCTTGTCTCTGCTGTGCCCCAGGCTGAACCAGGTGGTCTCTAGCTGTCCCAGGATAGAGCACTTTCCTGCTTCTGTCTCTTCCTTTTAATTCTGGAAAGTTGCATGGATCCCCTTATCAGTGGGAACATACCCAATAATATGACACTCAGCTGTGAGGCATCCACACCTCAGGATGTTTTTTGTTGAATCTTAACAAGGAGTTCTCTGTTGTGGTAGTCGCTGGTGGGTCCCTGCACTATCCATTGCCCCACTGCTGCTCACCCCATGTGCTCTGGAAAGGGTGGGTTGCATCAGTCCTCCATCTAAAGACACCGAATATTTCTCAATCCCTCATGAAAGCACCCACTCAAGCTTAGTCATGCACTGGCAATTATCAATATTAATTTTAAAATTAGTCCAATTTTGGATTGGAGTTGTGAAATTTGATAGATCTGTTCATGCTGAGAACATGAAAGGCTTTAGTTGCTTCACACTTCTATTGTGCAAATGATCAAGAGTTGCAAAACACCATGGGATGAGCCTATGGAAAGTATTTGCACACTTTGTTTATAAAAGCCCTGTATGTAACTTTAGATCATCAGTTGCTTCCCTGAAAACACAGCTACCTCTGGAGCTGAGAACTTCTGTAGCAGTTCTCTGGTAATTTCCCTGCAGTTTAGCAGCCCTTACATCTCTGGGCTGGAATGCAGCTGGGACAGAGGGGTTAATGAGCTCTGAATAGAAAAAGACAGTGCCTGCAACGAGAAACGAGCCATTGTTCTGCTCCACTCCGTTCCATTCCAGGCAAGGTTACTGTGTACTTCCCATACTGTGAGAGGCCTTACTGCTGTCCACAACTGCACGAAGCAGCGTGATCAACATCTGCCACTAACAACTGGAGCAGGGAAACCACCCCAGGCAAGCAGCAGCAGGCTGTGCAGTGGGCAGCCAGCAGCTGGAGTAGTCACCTCGACTTGTCCTGCAGCTCCCTGAGCAGGTAAATGCCTTCCCGCAAATGCTGGGTCTGTCTCAGCTCCCTGGAAACAACTTTGTGAGGCAAAAGGGAATTTTGAAGTGCCTGGGAGACTGTGGGAGCTGTCAAACTCCCTGGAGTTTCCAGAAAAATGTGAATAACAACAGTTCTGATCTGGTCCCTCCTAACGTTGTGCTGGGTCATTCATTTATTGCAGCTGAAGGGGACTGTGCCCTTCACTGACCATTAAACCCTGCACTCCTGCTTAAACCATGGGGCACCTGGACTTCCCCAGCCATTACCGACCACAGCAGAGCTCAGGTGTAGTGGACACTGGGCACAAAGGTGGCAAATTTGAAATCAGTGTCACAACAACAGCAGCAGCAGCAGCGACAGCCCAGCAGGGAAAGGGAAGGAATTATTGAGCAGATCGAGCAGCTGCTCAGGCAGAATCCATCAATTTGTGCTATTCAGGGAAACTTTCCATAATAATACCCATTTTTAAAAAGGCCACTACCAAGGAAATAAAAAGTGGAAAAAGAGCCTAAGTGAAAGGAGTGGAGCAGGCCCAAGGGCTTTGCAGAGTATGGCTCTAGGTCTTGAACAGCTCCTAAATTTTGGAAACAAAATGAGTAAGGCCTTCAACTGAATGTGGCACCAGTTTTGGAAAACCAAAAAAGGCTAGGTTAAAATAAGCCAGCTGAAAATCTAGTTAAGGGAGAACGGGGGTTCTTTTTCTTGCTCTTGGCATCCTGTTCATGCTGAAGGATTCCCATGCCCACAGACCTAGCTCTAAAAGCAGTCCTGTGTCAAAGGTTTCTGACCTGGCTTAGACAACCACTTCCAGGTTCAGCTAGGGCTGTTTCTGCTGCCCAGCTCGTCCTGGTCCAGGCTGCAGACAGTCAGGGAAGGCTGAGTGCAAGGATGGCCCAGGGCCCACAGCTTAGATGGTAGAGCTGGGGGTGGATCATCTTTCCCACCACCTTCCTTTCCCAGTTGTCATCCTGGTGCTGGAAGTTTGATCTGCAGGCTGGGCACACTCCAAGCCTCTGATGGCAGCTGTAGGGCCAGGGACAGCTACTACCTATCACTGGCAGGTTCCAGCATAGTCCATGCACAAATAGAACAGAAGAGGAACCAGATCCTCAGCTGCTGCCAGCTGGCATTGTTCCATTGCCTGCACCAAGAGAGCTCCTCACACAGCCAGGACTGCTCTGTGCTAGGCTCTGCTGAGTCTGGGAATAAGGAGAACACATTTGTTTTTCTCCCAAGCCAGCGTTTCCAAACTGCTCTCTGATAGGTGCTGCTCACTTTTGAGATGCAGAAAATTGTTTTGGGCACCACCTTGAGCCTTTTCTGAAGTCTTGGTTTTAATCTCTCTGTGCTGCTGTTTCATTTTGGGTGTGACAGGAACAGAGATTTGTGTCACAGGGATGAAGACAGGTCAGAGGGTCTCTGGATGAAGAGTAGTAACTATTATATTTTCTGCATTACTTCACGGAAGTGAAGTATCTCTAGTAATTCAGCAATGCAAGCGGTACTATGTTGCTGCTGGAACGAGATGTGGCTTCCCAGTGGGTGAACTTTTGGCTTCCCCCACCTCTTCTCCAGAGCTGACCAGGCTCCACGGCAGCGGGGAAGCCCCGACCGTGTGTGCCCGCTGCCCCGGAGCTTCCCGGCTGTCACCCTCCCGCTGTCCGAGAGGGGCACGGTCCCATCCCCTGGCCCAGGCGCGGGGACCCTCCCCAGCAAGGTCACCGCTGCTCTGACCCCGCGCTGACACACCGGAATAGCAGCGACCGCCCTGTCCCCGTGCGGGCAGTGCCAGCCCAGCGCTGCCCGGGGGCTCCATCCCTCCGGGAAGTCCCTCCTTCCCCATCCCGAGGAGTTTCCAGGCGGATAAGGGGTTACGGGGCCCTTCCCGCTGCCCAGGAGGAGCCGGCTCAGCCGCGGGCTCACAGCCGGCTCCTCACGCGGCGCTGCCGCCGCTCTGCCGGACCTCTCCGGGACACGGCCGGGACCGGGCCCTGAGAGGCCGCGGCAGCCCCGCAGTGCCCGCGGGAGGGACGGGACGGCGCGGCCGGA